>JADGJL010000153.1:26244-36755 GCA_027600665.1 Irineochytrium annulatum | reverse complement strand
CCTTTGTCTTCCCTTACTAAGCTTTCGATCTCTGTTAGACCACCTACTTCGCTGTCGGGTACGCGTGCTCCTTCGTCGTCTTTTTCGCCGCGCTCGTCCACGTAGGACTATGGTACGGCAAAGACATTTGGCGCCGATTCCGCACCGCCATGCGCGACCTCGATTCTGACGACGTACATGCGAAACTGATGGATGTGTACCCGGATGTGCCCGATCTCTGGTATATGATTTTACTGGGTGTAAATATCGCGCTGGGTATCGTCGTCTGCCAAATCGGAGGGTTCGACCTGCCATGGTGGGGCGTCGTGCTCGCGTTCGGACTGGCGTGCATCTCGATCCTGCCGATCGGAATTATCCAAGCCATATCCGGACAGCAGATCGGTCTCAACGTAATGTCGGAATTCTTAATCGGTCTCATCCTTCCTGGCCGCATCGCCGCCGTCATGGCGTTCAAAACACTTTCTTACATGGCCATGTACCAAGGCCTGTCACTCGTGTCGGACTTGAAGTTGGGCCATTACATGAAGATCCCGCCACGCTCACTATTCCTGATTCAACTGCTGTCGACCGTGATCACCAGTCTTATCAACGTCATCAGCGGCTGCTGGATTTACGAGTCCTTTGGCCGCTCCAAAACGGTCCATTTTATTTTAAATGACAAAACCTCCCCTTTTATCTGGCGTCTTGACGATCCTGCCGTGGCACCCGTGGGCTGGACAGCGAACGGCTACAACGTCTTCCTCAATGCCGGCGCCATTTGGGGCGCCATCGGGCCCGCCCGCTTCTTTGGCCCCGGATCCCCCTACTTTAAAACCCTGATCGGTTTCCTCGTCGGCGTCGTCGCACCCTTCATCCCCTACTACCTTCACAAGGCCTTCCCGAATGGCTACTGGAATCTGGTTAACGTCCCCCTGATCTGCATCTTCCCCGTCGAGGCCGGCCAGCTCAATTCGTCCATGATCACGCCATTGCTCCTCGCGATCGCCGTCAACCACTTCTTGAAGAAATACCGGCACGCGCTCTGGAAGAAGTACGCTTACGTTGTCTCGGCCTCGTTGGATTCGGGCCTTGCCTTCGCCCTGCTCGTCACGTTCTTCTCGTTCCAGTACAACGCGTTCTACGAGACCCCGTTCCCGCCATGGTTGGGCAACCCCTATGATCAGGAGGGTTGCGCGCCGGATTATTACCTTACGTGCAGCGAGCACGCGCTGCAGGGGAACGCGAGGAATCAGACGTACGACTTCAGCAAGGATGATTATTGCAGATCCATCAACTTTCAAAATCAGACTTTGGCGAAGGGGCTTAAGTTTTAGCTACATGGCAAAAGACAGTTGTGGGTGATGGTATCTTGTTAAATTGATTCGTGGGGATTCATTACCATTTGACTTGTTATTTTACACGGACACGGAGATAGGAGAAATCATCGTCGTCCTTCGCAGGAGTAAGGGCTTGCATACTTTACGGCTTACAATTAAGCATGCAATATATTGTACATTTTACAGCGTATTACGTTGAATTTGTCAAACTGACAGTTATTATCGCAATTTTGTCGCCTTAAAGCCGTCAATTCGAAGCCATTTAGCCGGATAACCTCATCCTGGTTTTCCGCGAGAGCCTTCGACTGTCTCCCCAAGGCCATGAGACCTGCAACCCAGCTCTGGACGACAACGCGGGATAATGCGGGCCGACAGCAGTTTCGGAGACAAACGGGACTGCGCTGGGTCATGGTTACAATGGCTGTCATCACTGCTTGAGCTTATGCTTATATGCAACATGCATTACGTGTATTGCGGTGATTAAATAACTGTTGCTCATCCCCGAATGAATGGATGCTGCATCGCCTCGGAGACTGTCAGCCTCTTGTCCGGGCCAAGGTGCAAACACCGCTCGAGAAGATCGATGAAGTTGGTAATCATCTTCATCTCCTCTTCCGGGACCCGTTCCGATGCGTCGGGTAGAAGTCGTGACTTTAGATCCTTCGTCGGTTTGGTATACGTTACTTTTTTGACGACGTCCTGCGAGAAGGTCTTTTAGCCACCGGCCAAAATCGACGGAAAGCGAGCAAACACATACCCGCTTCGTTATTTTGTCCTGCTCTACCTGTAAAAAGTTCATCTGCTCGTCAAAATGCTGGGAAGTGAATTGACCCTTGCGAAGCATTTTGTTCGAGAACTTCCCCTTCAACTCCATAAACATCCGGAGCATCTGGTTATTCGAGCGGCCGGGAAACAGGATCTTCCCAGTGAATAACTCATATAACGTGCAGCCAACGGAGAACATATCGATGGCATAATCGTACGGCATTCCTAGAACTGAGAGGCTTGATTAGCTTTGAACGACTCTGACACGGTAATCGAGGCTTACTAATTTCAGGCGCACGATAAAACCGCGAGACCAGATACGGCGTGATCTCGTTCTCCGAAGCCTCCCCTGCGCTTCCCAAATCGCATAACTTCAGTGTGTTCTTTGACTCTGACGCAAGAATGTTATCAGGTTTTATGTCGGCGTGAAGAATGGTGCACTTCTTTAACAAAGACAAGGCCATGAAGAGCTGCTGCGCGTACACCCTCACGGCCTTGATGTTCAAACCCTTTCGGTACTTCTTCAGCAATTCACGTAAGTTCAAGCTAGGCGAAGTGTCAGATTTCATAATCTCCAAGTATGCGTACCTTAGTGATTCAAATACCATGCACAGATGGTTCCGGTGTTCAAAATTTCGTAGCATCCTGATGACGTGCTTTTTGTCATCCGGATCGGCAGCCATCAGCTTTTTAAGAATGCCGATCTCCTTAATACCCGCCCGGTACCTTAACATTGTGAGATACAACGAGATCCTCAAAACAACAATCTTCTTACATCGTATCGTTGTTTCGAATGATCTTGATCGCGACTTCGGCGTTGTTGTTTTTAGTATCAAGTGCTTTCACGACACTGCTAAACACGCCTCGGCCAACGATAGCGGTAATAATGTAGCGACCGTTATCCAAAACCTCTCTCGGCATCGCCCCTGTTGAGAATCAAAATTAGACCACAATGTGATAGCATGTACTAACTGTAATAGCCGTCCGGATCATCCCAGTTGTCAATCAAGGCCGGATTATCCGAAGCGCGCACCACAGGCTTCGACTCAAGGATCTGGATGAAAAGCTTAGCGCAAATCATTCACGTACGGCAAACCTACGTTCGCAACTTCTTTTTTGACACCATCGCCCGCCGGCGCAAACATGTCATCTTCCGCAAACATGTCCGCCTCGCCGCCATCCGCGCCAGCGCCATCATCTGCTGCAGCGTTGTCAACTACGTGGAGTGTGGATTGATCAGGGTTAACATTTGAGTCTTTCACCCGATGTTGAGCGCGCTCGAGGCGGTGCTCATCTTCGAGCTTGTCCATGTTGGGGTCATAGTCTGCCGCGGACATCTGGTCGCCAGCGGCGGCACCATCCTTCTCGCCGGCCGCCTTGTCCGCCTTATCCGCTTTGTCGAGAGCGAAAGGAGAATCGGCGTGTACCTCTTCGGCCTGCGGCGATTGGACCGGCAGCGCTAGCGGTGCGGGGTCCGCAACAGCGGCCGCCTTCGTTAAAGCTAAACAATTAAGTTAAGAGGGAAACCTTTTGGAAGTGTATAAGTAAGGCGCACCTTCGCTAACCGGTTGTACGCTGTCGATGGCCATAGGCGACGGGTCGACGTCGACGGAGACAGCTCGTTGCACGCTATCGACCAACTTATGCTTTTGAAGGATAGCCATGCGGCGCTTCCTTCGCTCCTCAATAAGCTGCTCCTCAGTCTTCTCCTCCTCCACCTCGGCCATCGGCTCTTCCGCCTCCTTCGACGCATCTGCCGTGACCATCACCGTGTCTCCATTTATATCCTTCCCATTGCCGTTTACGCCTTCATGCCTCTCCTCTCTTCCATCGCCACCATTTAATGCCCTCCTGTTCCCATCGCCATTCCTTCCATGCACATGGCCATTACTATAGCGCCCGTTCTCCTCCCGCAGGTCAACGCCAAGCCTATCCCTGTGTCGGTGATCCACGCTCCCCTTCCTATGTAAAAAGGGGTCCCTCTCATCGTATCGTGACGAGGATCGCCTGTGCGGATCCCGAGGCGAGTCCCGCGGTGAGTCGCGGGGCCGATCCCTCCTCTCCCCTCGATCGCGATGGCTGCTTTCTCTCTCCCGAAGATGACTGCCCTCCCTCTCCCGATGCGCGGACGTACGCGGTCGAGCATCGGCCTCCCGCTTTCTGTCCCGTTCGCGGTCCCCACGTTCCCGGTCTTTCTCTCCTCCTTCACGATCCCCCCGCTCGCGACCCCGCTCTCGCTCGCGCTCCTTCTCCCTGCAGGCCTCTCGCTCCCGTTCTCGCCGACGCTCCCGGTCCAGATCCCCGCTGCTCCAACGATGACCATCGCTTTCGACCGACCGGGCCGCACTTCTGGATCGCTTGCGCTTGCCCGCCGACGACGTCGAAGGCGTCGTCGCTCGCTTGGAGGGCTCCGGCTCAACAGTCTCGGGGACGTCCAGCACCTCTCCGTCCTCCACATCGTCGTCCACAAGTCCATTTCGAACTGCCGTCGTCGCCATCTTTCCGAACCTTTCCCCAAGCCGTTTCGTTCCTTTAAGGATGCTATTTCTTTACTATCGTATTGAAGTCATCCATATGCATAATCTGAGGATATACAGCATAGCATGCAATAGAACCGAACTTAATTCTTCATGAGTACAGCCAATCGTTCAGATCTTTCCCACGCTTGGAAGATTTCTTCTTGCCGCTCCCTCCTCGCTTTCTCCCAATTTCAACAAAGTCGTCAGGGAGAAGAACTGCTGCCATCTCTGTAGCAGCCTTCTTATTTCGTGCAGCCGTCTGCGCTTTCGTTTGTGCAATTTCGGCCTCTGTGAAAGAATCCGCGTCAATTGATAAACAACGTACGAAAAAGAACACAGATTTCAATACCATGAAGAAAGTCCCGAATCGCGTCGCTTGACGTGATGTCGGAGGCCTTCCTCCCGTCGTTGTTCGTTATCAGCGCATCCGAACCGGCGTTGATAAGCACCTGAACCGTGGACTCCAAATTGCTGACGGAAGCAAAGTGGAGTGGAGTCGAGCCAAAAAGATCTCGCTTCTGAAGATCGTTGACAGCGATTCTATGCCGCAACATCTTCTTTAGCAGTTCGTCTTGCCCTTTGCCAGCCGCCCAATGTACTGCGGACAGTTAAACCACGCATCTGCATTCGCCAAAGCGAACCTGGTGTTGCACCGTACTCGTCCCCATCAAGAATCGCGCCAAAGCTCATCAAAACCTCGCAGATATCCGAGTGGCCGTTCCGAAAAGCGACGCTCAACGGTGAAGTCCCGTAAATAGGCTTCCGACAGTTTACGTCCGTTTCCTTCCAAATACACTTGTAAACCTCGTCGATATCCCCAACCTCGCACGCCTTCATCAGCGTCAGCTCCTGCGGCGATAGCCTCCTCGGCTCCGGTTCACCCTCCTCCTCCTCGACCGTCTGACCGCGAAACGCCGCGAGCTTGTTCCGATGACCGGACCCTGGGAGTGACATGGCCGACCCATTCTTCGAACCCGCCGCGGACCGTCTCAGCGCCGCGCTGCTTCCCTTCCTGCCCCGCTTGTCCTTTCCCTCTGTGATGGAGACCGACGACGAAATACGCGGTGATTTCCGCGATGTTGACGCGACCGAGCCGATGGAGACCGTCGATGCCGCAACAGAGTTCATACGCGTTGATGTCGCCACGGAGTTCATACGGCTTTGTCGCAGCGTCGGCGGCGATACTCGGCCATCGCGGGACGATTGCGGCGCTGCAGCCGAAGGAGCGCCCGACGCTTTCTTCTTTGGCGGCATTCCCGGCAGCAATGCCGATGGCGCCGATTGGAGGTAGCATATGCCCGCCGCTAAGAGGCTGGGACAGGACAATAGGCGAGGACAGCGACCAGTCCAACCACCGCAGCCAGTCCGGCTCCTTCAAGATTTACGGCGGCACCGGCCCCAAGGTCCATTGCAAAGGTGCCAACGGCGAACCGCCGCAGCACACACGATGAGTGCAGGTCCGTGAAAGGATCGGTGCGCGCGTTCCAAGAGGTCCGCTCCCAAAGCCGCGTTCGAGAAGGGAGCAAAATCTGTTGGCGTGGACACAACACAGGAGAGACCTCACGTCACCAGCCCTGCGAAGGTAAGCGTGAACCCCCTCAACACGTAAAAACGGGCGTGGCGATCGGCGGCTCGGTGGATGGAGAATGGACGACGTGGTCGTCGTGTTGGGTCTGCGCGGGTACGAGGCGAGGCGGGGTCCGCCCGGCGGCTGGGCAGCATGCGGTGGAGGTATCCGACACGACGGCGGGGCGCGGCCGTCGCGGTCGGTCGTCACGTTCAGATGCACGTTGGGCGGGCGGCGGCGGACCGTGTCGGTGGCCTTCAACCGCCCTCCGCTGGCGGCTGCTTTTCTGCCTCAACGCCAAACACGTCCCATCACCGCGGAATCCGCCGCGGCGGTCGTCGCTGCTCCCTTCCCGCCCCGCACACGGGGCGCGCATCCGGATCGCTCTCGTCGTGGACATATCTGACCGTCTCTATTCCCATCCATTGTAGTCGGTGTCCGGCATTATTCTACCCTCTGGAACGCGAAGCAACGCGCAATTCTCTGCTGTCGGTGGCGGCTCACGGCCCTGATTTGCGGCCAACATGATTCGCGCACGCGACATCGTCATGAATGAGGCGGAGGAGTACTCCTCCTCGGGACATGCCTCGCCCGCTCTGGAGCTTCCTGTCAACAACGGACCTCAGCAATTGACGTACGGCTACCTGGACGACCATCATCAATACGTGGATGACAATGGGGACATTCAGCGGCTCTCGGTCCCGTTACCGACTTTCCACGTGGACGGTGGGGTGTCGGCGGATGTCGAGCACCACCATTTGATGAGCAACGACATTCCCGCGAGCACGCTCAGTCTAATTGATGGCGCGAAGTCACCATCCAGTGCGAGCGTCATGGACCCGCGGGACTACGCGCCGTCGCCATCTCATTTGGATCCGATGTCGCAATCATCCAAACCGGTCGTTCTTGTTGCGAAGCCGAGAGGAGTCCGCCCGATGGCCTCGTCGGTGTACCAGGCGACTTACTCCGGCATACCCGTTTACGAGATGATGTGCAAGAACATCGCGATGATGCGGCGGCGGTCGGACTCGTACCTGAACGCGACGCAGATTTTGAAGGCGGCGGGTATCGACAAGGGAAAGAGGACAAAAATACTGGATAAGGAGATTGCGCAGGGGCAGCATGAGAAGGTGCAGGGCGGTTATGGCAAATATCAAGGAACCTGGTTCGTACAGTAATTGTTTGCTTGCGATGATACTGACTCCATGCCGCGTAGGATTCCATTTGAGCGCGGCGTTCAACTCGCGCAGCAATACGACGTCCTGCAATACATCCGGCCGCTGATTGACTATGAACCCGCCCCCCTTGGACGTGGTGACAAAACCCCGACGAAGGAGCAATACAATGCCACATTGCGACGGGTTGGTATAGGCGCAGGCAAACATCTCTTTAACTTCTACTTAGGAGGATGGGAACCAAGTGCCCCGTCGCGCAAAGCGTACACACGAAGGGAGGCCGCATACGCAAGCACCGCTGTCTAGCCACCAAATCATCGTTTCGCAGCCTACTGAACTATCTTACCACGACCCGTCGCGGCCGGAGGGTCAATACTCACAAGAGTCGCTTGGCCCCGGGCCGGGACCGACGGGCGAGCTCTCCAGCGCGCCGGACTCGCCTTTGTCGTCGCCCTCGGTGTCCGATGCCGAATCCGACACATGGTCCCCGATGGGCGGGCAGAGCAGGAAGAAAGCTAAAACGACGGACGACGGTCAGCTGAGCCAGCACCACTACCAACCTCAGCCGCAAATCCATCAGAGCCAAGCCACGCAGCAGCAACAGCAACAACAGCAGCAGGAGCGTCAGCAGAGGGCTGCCGAGTCGCACAATGCATACCTCCGGAACGCGCAGGCCCTCTCGGGAACAAACATGGACCGGCATCGCGCATTCCTAATGGCCATTTTTCTCGACGACTCCCCCGGGTCTAACTCGGGCGTGCCTCAGGCCATCTCGGACCCGTCGCTGTCGCCTGATCTCGACGTTGACATCGTCATCGACGACCAGGGCCACACGTCCCTCCACTGGGCCGCGGCTTTGGGCAGGATCAACATGGTGCGCGCGCTCATCGAACGCGGGGCGAACGTCCGCGCCGTAAATTACGCGGGCGAGACGGCCTTGATCCGTGCGGTGCTGGTCACAAACTCGTACGAGACCCAAAGCTTCCCAGAGGTCGTCGACGTGCTCGGCGAGACGCTGTCGATGGAGGACGCGAAGGGACGGACGGTCTTGCATCATATTACTTTGACGGCGGGGATTCGGGGGAGGATACAGGCGTCTAAGTACTATTTGGAGTGCATCCTCGATTACATGGCGAAGGGCGGTAACCCAGCGGTCATGTCGTCCGTGCTGGATATGAAGGACAGGCATGGGGACACGGCGTTGAACGTTGCGGCCCGAATCGGCAACCGGAACATCATGGAGCAGCTGTTGAACGTTGGCGCAAACCCCCTACTTGATAATTACGCAGGCTTGAGACCATCTGACTTCGGCGGTTTTGATGACCTGTGGGCAAATGTACGTTTTATATAACTCGGTATCCATTCGAATTGTAACTAACGGAAGTTCCTTAGATGTCAAAGGGGCCGATCTCAAACTTGCTGCATAGAAAGCCGGCGCTCGTCGATCCTCAAGCTGCGGGATCCGGTGGGTCGGCTCAGGGTGATCGGCAGTTTGTCATCCCGCCGTACAGTTACGACACTGGACCCGCCGCCGGAACGAGCACGTTGAACCCGAAGCTTTGCCAGTTCCAGTTGACGCTGCCCGATGAGGTGAAGCTGAACGAAAAGCGAAGACACATATCAGATGGTTAGTCGAGATTGCGTTGCCTTTCGAGTGGAAATACTTACCGGGATTTCAGCTATCAACCAAATGATCGGAGAACTAAACGACTCGTTTGCTGCCGACCTTCGCGGGAAGCATGAGCTCCTGAACGAGACGCAGCTGCAGCTTCGGGACGTGACGCGTGAGCTCTCCGAGGTCCGACGCCAAAACACAGTCCTTCGGGTCCAAACTCAGAAGATGCCCGAGCTGACGGCGCGTCTTCGGGCGTTAGAGAAAGCGACGAGCGAGAAGGCTGCCTCCTCATCGAACACAACTACTGGCAACACCAAAATCCACCACGAGCCCTTCCAAAGCAATCACAACCGCCCGGAGCACGACCACTCGGCCTTCCCTAGCGTTAACCCCCAGACTAGCGCGGCCGTCGCGGGACCCGTCAGCTTTGAGCGCGTGCTCGAGCTGGAGGAGAGGCTAGCGTTGAAGGAGGAGGAGGAGATTAGGCTTAGACAGGAACTATCGGACCTGAGGGACGCTCAAATGTCTCGCCCGTTAACACCGCCGGTGGGCGGGACACCTCCGCCTGCTATAGTGAACGGAAACGGCGGTGGAGGGAATGGCGGGGCTCAAGCCATGGGCAACCACGGGCTTGGGGGTGCGTCGATAAGAGAGCTGCAGTGCAAAAGAATTATCGCGGCTTGTTGCAGTATACCGTTGGAGGCCGTCGATGGGATCTTGGACTCGCTATTAGAGGCGGTCGAGAGCGAGGTTGGGGGTGATTTGGATCTGTCTGTGGTTGCGACGTTCTTGTCGAGAACGAACGCGAGTACCAGGCAGGGGGAGATGAGGGACGCGGGGTCGGCGCCGCCGAGCAATAATGGAAGCACTCGGTGATGGCGTAGCACTTGTGAAATATTGTTTCTTCCATTCTTTCGTCTCGGTGGGACTGCATAGCTGTTTCGAATTGGTGCACCTTCTATTCCTTCCACATGTGTCCGCACCTCTTCATCATTTGAGCTGTTGTCATATTTGAAAACTATTTGCATCCGGTGTAAAGCCCTTTTGCTTCTTGATGGCCCTACTTCGCCGCAATACAGCTGAGAATAAAAAGTCAATGACAGAATAAACCGTCTTGTTCACCTAAGTAGTTATTGGCCAGAGTTGATGCAAACGCTTAGAGTCGTAATCCATAGTTCATACAAGCACAGCTACGCCTTCCGCGACAGCGACTGGAGTGTAATTTACCATGGGTCTTTACTTCATATCATTTACAACCCAACTGCATTTTTTGCAGATGAAGCCTGAAATTATCCTGACACAAATCCCATATCATCATACATAAGAAAGATCCTTCAAAATGGCGGCACCAGGCGAAGGCTTCGACGCGAAGATATAGTCCGCAACCTTCTCGGGGCTGCTCTTCAAATCCGGGAAGCGCTTGAAGTAGTACTCCTCCTTGACCTTCTGGATAAAGCTTTGGACGTTGTCTTCAGCAACAAGCGAGACTGTGCAGCCGCCCCAGCCGGCACCCGTAAGCCTCGATCCGTATGCACCGGCGGTTCTGTAATTGTG
>JADGJL010000153.1:0-26234 GCA_027600665.1 Irineochytrium annulatum | reverse complement strand
TTTTTTTTTTTTTTTTTAAGGGAGACCCGGGATATCTTACCGGCAAATGGCAGTCAAGTCATCGATTTCGGGACAGCTGCAGTTGAAGTCCTCCTTGCAGCTCTTCTGGGAAGCGTTCATCAACTTCCCAAGATCCTATGCCAATACATGGTTCAGCTTCTTGGCCTGCAGCGTCCGAAGTATAATACGCACGGTAATGAGGTCTCCAGTGAACGGAGGCTTCTTGCTGCATACGTCCCGAAATTGGTAGACGCGCTTTGCCTCCGAAAGAACGTGCCGCGCCCTCTTCTTGATCTCGAACCCATCACACCGGATAACGATGTTGCCGACGTACTTCGAGTCGATCTCGGCAACGGTTGTGCCAAGGAACGTGGCGACCTCCTCCTTAGAATACTGAAACCCAGACAAGCGGTCAGACACATAAGCAAACACTGAAAATGAGCGACGCGAACCTTGCCGTCTTTAAACGCCGCATCAACAAAGCCCTCCATCTTCGCTAGCGTGTCCGCCTCCTTACCCGTGTCGTCCCCATTCTGAGCTTTCACCCAACGGTCCTTCACCTCGCGTAGGGTGGCTGAATGCTCAAGCTTTAAGTGGAGCGCCAGCATGGCCGCCGCCAACCTGGTCTCGACAACGCGGAGGTTGTAGTTGGTTGGGGCGGTCGTGTGCTTGTCGGCCGTCACGAGCGTGTTGGCGATCACGAAAACGAGCGCCTTCTCCGCGGCCGGGAAGTGGATGGGCTCGGCGTATAGTTTGGGAACAAAATGGATCATGAGCGCGGAGCCTGTTTGGCCCATAATAGAGATAGACTGGTCCATCCTGCCAGTAAGAGCGTTAACAATCCGCTAAAGAATTTCCACGCAATCCACGTTACCCTCCAGAATGCACACCGCAATAACGCTCAGCCCGGATCGCGGTTTGCGCCAGCGCACCTTTGGTCGCCTCCTTCCCAAACGCGGCTGTCGTTGCCAGCGCAGACGCGCACACAAATGCCGAGCTGCTGGACACCCCCGCACCCGCAGGCACGTTCCCGTCGATCAGGACCAGGAGCGATTTGCCCTTGGACGGCAGGCCCAACTCCTCAAACGCGCCTTTGTACCCGCACTTGAAATAGTTGGACCACTCCAGCACAGACGAGTCAATGTCGACAAAGTTCTTCTCGTCGTGGATGAACGTGTTCTCCTTGTACTTGGTCCCATTCGAGTTAACGACCGTCACCGTGGGCTTGTCGTCCGAGCCAGAGGCGACGGCGATGACCACGTCCCTCGTGATGGCCATCGGAAGGACCGAGAAGCCGCAGTAGTCAATATGCTCCCCGATAATGTTCACACGGCCGGGGCTACGGGCAAAGAACTCAGGCTCCTTGTTGAAGCGCGCGACAAACTTCTTCCGGAGGTCGGCATAGCGATCCCTGCGAGGATACGATCGGCGTTTATAAACGTAGAAGAGGGGCCGGTGGCATCGCGTCGAACCGCCGAAGAGAGAACACTCACTGGGTCGACTTCAAGATCTCTGAGGCATAGATGCGGTCGAGCGAGGTGACGGACGGCGGTGCGCCTTCGTTCAGAGCCATGGCAGCTTAATGAGGATTGCGGAGGGAAGGTAGGTTGGGCTGCGATGGACGACGCTGCGGCCTGCTGCGTTGAATGGTCGTGTGAACACCAACTCGAAAAGCCCGTCCGGCCGGTGTAAGACACGCCGGTCAAGGAAGTGCCGAGTGGTTTAGTAACTACAAAATGCGAGGATATATTCTGCTAACTGCTTCCCGTCGTTCCTTGAGCCCTGATTGACCGCTCCACCCAGCACGCCGCCTTGCCTCCCACCGCGCGCGGTCTCAGCGCCCGTAACCGGCACAACACCGTCTTAAGCGATACCAATTGCTCCAACTTCTCCTCCGCTGTCCCCTGACTTTCATTTATGTCCTGAACAAAACGCTCCACCAGCGTGTCTCCCAGCTCAACTAGTAAGCGCGTATCCTCTTGCTCGTTCCACGAGAGCCCTACGCGTGTCACCATCTGCCGGAGCCGCTCTATCCTGTCTATAAGCTCTTTCAAGCCGCCAACAATTGCCGTGCAACCTTCAAGCGTCCGTCCCGTCGCTCGCATGCCGTCAAGGAACATCTCCCAGCTTGATGCGTCAATCGGCATCCCGCTCGCTATCTCCCGCCGCAAGAGTTTTGCGATATCCAGAACGTCCGTCGCGTGTGGATTGTGTGCCCCCGACGGCTTCCCTTCCCGGACCACGGTCGCAAATACCGGCGCCACGACCTGCTGCAGAAACCTGTTGTACCGGACTCTGGCGATCAGTCCGCTTCCGTCGTCCCTTTCGAGGCCCATCTTCAACCTCGCCCACGCCTCGACGGCCGACCCCAACGTCTGCCCCTTCTGGTTTACAACCGTGATCAGCGCCAGCCAAGTCCTGCCATCGGGCACGACGTCGTCCCTGAACTCTTGCATCGCGTTCAACACTTCCTCGACAGCGTGGTCCGGCGCCGGCGCAGCCATCAGCGTCATGAGGAAGTGCTTGTAGCTCGCATCGCTATGGAGCGCGCTCCGACCCGCCGCCCTCGCAATGTGTGACAGCCGTGTGATTTCGACAAAAAGGGTCGTCGCTGCGTCCACGTCCCCGGTGACCCTGGTGGCCTCAAGCAGCGCCGAGTACGTGTACGCGTCGGCCGAGAGCCCGCGGCTCTCCATCGCCTCAAGGATCGGCCGCAGGTCCCGCCTGGAGAAGATCGCAGCCCTCAGCATGACGTTGAACACGTGCGTGTTGGGACCCTTTCGCGGCCCGCTGCCTTTGCCCCTGTCGATGCGTCCAGACTTAAGAAGCACCTCGAAGTTCTCATACACCCCGTGGATGTCTCTGCCCCTCATGTGCGCGTTCATAACCGCGTGGAACGTCTTTACGTCCTCCCGCTTGCCCGCCTGCCTCATCATCTCCCTCCACGTATCCGCCGCGACATAATCCCCAACCCTCGCAACGGCTGCTATCATCGTCGTGAACGCCACGCCATCCACCGGGACGCCCTTCTCCATCATGACGCGGAACACCCGCTCCGCGCTGCCCGGATCCCCGTTCCTCGCGTGCAGCGCCATCACGCTCGTCCCGCCCAGCAGGCTCTGGTACATTGGGACCCTCGACCCGCCATCCCTCCTCCGCCGCTCCGCGTTCTGCCCAACCATTCCCGCCTCCTCTTCCACCAGCTCCATCCACGACGCTTCTGCGGCCTCGACGTCCCCGTTCCTCGCGAGTCGCTTGACAAACGCCAGGCGCGTGTAAACGCGCAGCGGCACTCCCAGCGCTTGCATTTCCTCCAGGCACCGCTCGGACGCCGCGAGGTTGCCCATCGTCTCGTAGCACCACAGGACGTCGTTGTATGCGTCGTCCGTCGGGTAAAACCCCATGGACTTCATCTCCTCAAAGCAGCGCAGGCCCAGAGACCACCGCGGAGAGGAGTGGCTATCGATGCAGCTGCTGATGACGGCGGAAAATATCCGAGCGGCAGGCAGGCGCGAGGCAACGTCTCGCGACCCGAGGATCGGCTGAAAGGAGGAGGGGCGCTGGTGGTGCATGTGACGCCATGCCCCGAGGAGGGACCGCCGGCACGTCGAGAGCGGGATAGTCGTTGCCCTGGAGCTGCTCCTGAGGGCGAGGTGGGCGACCGGAATAGTGATTGATGATGTTGAACTTTGACAGCGGCCTATCTTTCATCTTTTTCATTGCCCTTTCGCTGTGGCACCATAAAACTGAGGGAAGCCAACACCGACGTATTTATAGTGATTCTAGCGTGGTACATACACAAGTCGTCGGTGCTTTAGGAACATTTTGTCAAGGAGAAAGTTAACACTTGCAATAACGTGCGAATCCCTTTCCAGAACCTCATCAGCTTGATCGATGCACTTCTACAGCATCTCCGAATGAGCCGTCGCCAGCTTGATGACAAGCTTAGGCTCTTTGAGCTACCAACGACGTCAAACATTAGATGTTGAATCACTGCTTCTCGTCCATGTCGAAAACGTGATCAGGGCCATTATGAACGACGCGTGCTTGCCTAACTTCCTTTCTCTTGGTCTCATGTTTTAAGGATCGGCGCTCGGCAAGTAAATTGATGAATGTTCTCGCCAAAGTCTGTCGTGTTGGCTTAGAATTTTCGTTCATAACTTGGTGCCGATCACCATTCCGGAGGACCTTACAGCTGAGCTCGTTACTGCTGACTCGTACGTACTTGGTGACGGCGGACAACTTCTAACTGCTCTTTGTAAGGGTCAAACTAACTAGCTGGACTTCAGGAGAAGTTGCAGATCCGGTATGAGGTGAGCCTGGCGGAGAGTTGGAATCAATGGAGTTGACGGCACACATGCACATGTGGATTAATGACAGGAAATTCTTTATCTTGAGTCCTTCTCGATCTCGCTTGCTAGTTTTGTCAGGTCGTGCTTTGAAATTCGTGGTCTTGTTCTGTCTCTGTTACCAGCCGTTCAGTACACATCATGCGCCATGTCTTGATATGTACCTGCTGCTTTTTCATTGCAGAATACCGTGATTAAAAATTGCGTTGCCGAATGCGGAGGCTTGAGCAGCGAAATTGACGAACAGACAGACCTTCATGCAGCAGACGAGCGCACTGCCGGTGTCGGTGCTCGTCGCGGCCCTTCTTGTGGGAAAGACGGCGTCTCAAAGCCTCTGGCAGATCTCGAGCTCGATCTACTACCAGCCCTCTTGCCCGCCCGGCCAGGAGTGGGACATTGCGGAGCTGGGCTGCTATCCCTGTGGCCTGAACCAGGAGAACAAAAACGGTTTGTTCTTCTTTACGCAGGCTAGACTTAGGGGTACAGAGGAAGATGGGGAGGATGCTGGAGGAGTATGATGGATCGTGGGCGAATGGTGGCGGAATCGCGACTGAGTTACTGCGCAACCCCCTGCAGGTCAATGCGCCTGCCTCGCGGGCTACCGCGTCCAAGGCACGGGCATCCTTGTCGTGGATGAAGGCACAATATGCACAGCCTGCCCCGTCAACCAGGTAGAGCCTTTCGCCGCATGCACCTCGCTTCTTACTTCCTAAGACGTCCTCCCACGATCGCACCTTCTGCACCGCGTGCCAATATCCCTCTACAACTGCTGGCACACTACAATGCATGTGCCCGCCGTTCCAGTACCTTGTCGATCGTGACGCGTTCGGCAAACCGCTGCCGATGGCGACGTGTCAGAATTGCACAGCAAACAGTTTTCCGAGCGCGGATCTGACGGGTTGCGTGGAGTGTCCAAGCAAAGGGATGGTTATTGGGTATAGCGATGGGGCGTATACTTGTCAGTGTGATACGACGATAGGGTTCAGCGCTGCTCCAGTATGTATTACCCCCTGCGCTAAAATGAAAAAGCGAATGCTGAATGTTTTAGGTTGGTGGTATATGCGTGAATGCTTCGACGGCCACGACCACGACGGCGGCGGGGATCACGTCGTCGGCCGCGTTTGTCATGTCCTACTATGTAAGTTCTCGTGCAGGTCTCACGGACTACGTCCGGTATATAATTCAACATTCACACGAAAAAAATGCGCAGGATATAATAGCCCCTGACGGCACAACCACCCAAGTCGCCGGCCTTACATCCGACGCGTTCGTCCGCCTCTTCGCCAAGGCCGCCACGAAGTGCCAGACCGGGTGGGACGAGGAGTCCTGCCAAGTACTTGGGAACCTTTGTGTGCTGCAGCTGTATCTTCAGACGTCGATCGCGTGCCAGTTCTATCAGAGTCTCGTCGCCAGCAGGGTTCCTAGCATGTTTCCCAGCCCATTCCAACGGCCAAGGGACATGCCATGGCTTTATTATCAGGAGAAGCCGACGACGCTCATCACGCAGTTTACGCCTAATATTACGATTGATCTGACTTCGACCATGGTGCTTATCTCTTTACCGTTCGTCCATATACAACCTCTCTAAATTGTCGCTCGTTGTCGTAGAACAACTCCGCCCTGAACTTCTACCTCGCAACGTACGCCCTGAACGGCACCTTCCTTGGCTACCAACCGCTTCAGAACCAGCTTCAGTTCTGCTCGTCCGGTTGGACGGACGTGGCACCCTGGCAGAAGATCGGGCACGACTACAGCTTGGAATGCGAGATCACGCTGCAGACCTTGATCAACACGACGGCGCAGACGGTGTTTTTTGATATTTGTACGTTTTGCCCTTCCGACGTTCTTCAAACGCTAACTACCAGCGCCGCAGTTCTTGTCGATAATACGGGCGCGTATGTCCCTGTACCCGTTCGGATATTAAATAACTTGGGAAACACGCTGGACACGCAGAAGGCGGCGGATGGAGATTTCACGGGGTCCACCTTCACAAGGCGGTTTTTCTTACTCGACAATGTGAGCGGCGTGTCGAACGGGGTGTTGAAGGTCATTAGAGTCGTTTCGCAGGTGTTTTTGTGGTGCGTGGTGGATGCCTTTCTGTGTCCTTTGATAGGCTAACGCAGCGTGGTTAGGGTAAAGAAGGTTGATGGGCAGTCGGGGGCGATTTACATGCCGGTAAATTTCGTCATCCGCCATAGCGAGCTTCATTGACGAGTCCTATAGGTACTGGATATCGCATACTCCTCACGTGAAATCGGCATTGCGCAGACGCCGAAGACCACCCATCAGTACAATTACCCAAAGGTAAAGCGCCTGTTTAAAACAGCTGCAATTTGCTAACGGGTTTCGTTAAGATCGACCTCACTGTGACGTACACAATGTCTATGGACAGCTTCTGGCGGACGATGCAGATCCTCTTCTCGCTAGCGACCATCCTCGCGATCCTATTTTCGCTCTACGTCGCTCGGAATACGAACAAGCGAAACATGACTGGACCAGGGGATTCGATTGACATGAAGGTAAAAAAAGCTCCTGTACTTCCTTCCTTTGCCAAAGAGATTGTTGATACGCGCTTGAATAGTTCCTCGTGCACTCCTTCGTCATCATGTGCGGCAAGACGGGCGAGATGTTCTTTTGGTACATGTTCTTCGTTTCGTGCTACTGGATGCTGTTCTTCAAGGGTCAGAGCGCCCTCTACCTCTTCCTGCCGGCCTCCAGCTTTGATATCTACAATTTTTACTGCGTCCTTACGACGGCCACGGTCACGCAGGGCTTCTACATCGTCATCAACATTTACTACCAGTGCACCGTCGATGTCTTCTTCATCGACTGGGAGAAATCCCGCGGCAAGCTTCTCAACTCTTCCAACGAAGTCAGCCCCCGGTCCGCTCCTGTCTCCGTCTGGCGCTCTATCTTCTGCGTAAACCAGTGGAACTCACTTCAGACGTACCGTCGCGTCCACATCGGGTTTCAGACCATCTGGGTGTACTTCATTCTTGACGGCATGCAGATCCGGAACGTCGCGACGATGCAGCCGAACATTCACGATTTGACGTCGGGACCCCGGAGCCCGATATTATTGTTTGCGATCAACTCGTGTATTTGGCTGTTGGTCGTCGTGGCGCAGTTGACGTTCCGGTATGCGATCTACGACAGATTTTACCGGGACAAGTTGCTGCAGTACTCCGATCTGCTGTCGGTCGCTAACGTCAGCTTGATTATCTTTGATGAGCGGTGTCACGGCTACTATGTCCACGGACGGTCTGTGCATCATATGGCGGACACGGACGTTGCGGAGCTAAATGCGAATTTGCGGAAGGAAGAGGTAACAGCAAATACATCTTGGTTGATCGCTAATATCAAGTCACTAGAACGACATGGTGCCAGGCCGTGGGCTTCAAGATACGGAACAGCAGTCGTTTGAGATGTTTGTGACGGGGGAGTTCCGGGCAACGTTTGACAAAATCTACGGTGTCATCATCAAGGGACATACGGAGAAGATTTCGGGGAGGATGAGTAGGCACAAACTTCTTGGATCCTGATGGTTAACGTTTTGGAAGAGCAAATACACAAAAAGATCAGCCGGCCGCGGGGTGTTGATGAGACGGCGGTGAAAGCCTACGAAACCATCAACAAGTTCTTCTGCGCGTTTTTCGACAAAGTACGCTACACCCTTTCTGCCCGCCCTCTAAGTCTTTTTCCAACAGAATCTCAAAGACTTTCAATACTCCACCCGCCCGAAAACTTACTTTGAGAAGTTCATCGGCGCCACGCCGGACTCCCACATCACGTCCGCCTTCCTGTACGATGGCCTAGGGTATGCGAACGTCTTGTTGCGAGGGATAGAGCTTCCCATCTTGATTTGGTACGCCCTATTGCTGTCGATCATTGACTACGCGACGGGCTCGTGCGCCATTGCGTCCATGGTTGTGTTCTTGATCGACATTATTCTCTGCGGCGCGAGGGCGCATTTTGGGGTGAGTTTGAATGATTTGTGGGTGTTAGCCAACGCATGATGCTGACTATTTTGTCAATTAGGAGGCGAATTTGTCGCGGAAGACGTGCATGGACTGGAAGTTCCTTGTTTGAATGGCAATTGATAAGTCGACACCTGCGTGCGCTGAGCGATCTTCCTTTTTAAAGATATTTTAGCATCTCGCTGATAAAGCCCCTTTTATAAATTGTGCTGATTTATAGAATGTAGACGATATGTATATTTTAAGAGACTTCTTGTACCGTTGGCGGTTGTGCCTTTGGAGCCTTCAACCATGCTCGGCAACAAATGTGCTTGATTATCACGGACTTTACTGGTTGAATGATCAATTTCAAACAAAAGGGAACTTAAGGTATCAAACGAATCAGCGACATAGGTCATTTAAGCGTCGACAAGACCAGGCGCGATAGTCCCCTGCCTCCTCCTCCACATCTATATCGCAAAAATCTGCATCGCCAACTTCGCTCGCCATCCCGTTCTCTCCGGCAAAGTGGCTGTACCCATAAATAAAGGAAAGTACACACCTTGCGACCATTTGAAGTTGAGAATTAACGCAACCCCTCCCTCATTCTTCTCTAACGTACGAATCTCTTCTCCTTTCTCAAACACAGCCGCTTTTTCAGGCATCATTCAAGTTGCGTTCCGCCAAAAGAGCCATACGCGTTGGTGACAGCGCACGTGTCGTTCACCGAGATGTTGGGGAAAGTCATCCCAAATACATCCGCGCGGTATCATCAGGCCAACGCGCTTCACGTATTTCCGACGGCCCCTCGCAACCGACTCCGATATCCCCCCACCAGGCTCATCGTTCGGCACCGCTCCGGTGTTGAAGCGGCGCGCTCTCGGTTCATTAATCCATCAGTTTCAAGCCACCGCCGATCGCCATTTCTGCATTCGCTTTCCAAATATGCGCACGATCCCCGTCGACTTCAAGGTCCTCGATCGCTCCTCGTAAGTTCTCGTTTCTTCGGATCTGTTGGGTGGGTACTGATCCTTTGGACCTCTCCAGCGGTAAAAAAATCCCCAGCCCACGCGGCTTCTCCCTTACGTCCCCGGCGGGCGAATCCGCGAAATCTTCGGCTTTGGTGGGTGATCTGACGGTTGAGATGGTGCTGACGGGGTAACAGAAGACGAAGAGCGAGGACGAGCAGGCGAACCTGGAGAAGTTGAAGGCAAAGGTGAGTTGGTGTGCGTTGCGACGTGGACGGACAGGCATTCCATGCCTTTCCCACCGCTAACTTGCTCCCTTTCTTTTCTTTATAGAAAGCATGGGACGTCGCCCTTGGCCCTGGCAAATCGATCCCGATGAACGCGTTTATGCTGTATATGAGCGGGAACAGTGTGCAGATCTTCAGCATATTGATTACGGTCATGCTGTTCTTTAATGCGGCCAAGGCGTTGGCGGCGACTAGACAGGGTAAGTAAGGTAGTTCACATTTTTGTCGAGGCGGGAATCGATGCCATGAGTTTGAGGGTAGAGCACGTAGGGTAAGGAGTAGGAAGACTGAAAGACCTCGCTAGGAGTAGTGGCATGGTAGGGGAGTACGGGGGAGTATACCAGCAGTGGGTAGTATACAAATCACACAACCCACGTGCGAGGCGTTGATTCGTTATGTTAACCGACTCCCGGTTCCTACCCTTTACTATTTTCCTCTCAATTCTACTAACTCGCCGTCCTCCATCTCCCTCCAGCATTCGAAAAATTCTCGTCGGCCCCCTCCTCCACCCCCTCCTCTTCACTCAACATCCAATCCATCCTCTCGGACCCGCTTCTTCTTCAAAAGCTGGTTTTCATTGTCTCCCAATTCGGCGTCATGGCCCTCGGCACGTGGAAGTTGGGCCAGATGGGGTTGTTACCGACGGCTCATAGCGATTGGTTGGCTTTCTTGGGAGCGAAGGAGGTGAGTTATTGGAGGCGAGTGGGGATTTGCTTTTGATAAGGGGTGAGGATGTAGGCTAATATGTGTTGGTAGGTATTAGAGTATTCGAGTGGGGGGGTGGTATGGAAATGATTTGGGGATGGTCGATAAGGAAGAATGGGTTGTCGTAGGATACTGGCATCGAGTTTTGCAACGGTTGGATCAATATAATGCCCCCTCAAGCAAATCGGACATCCCCGTCCACCGCAAATCAGACATTCGCCCAGACGAAGGCGTTGGAGAGCGAACGTCCCGCAAGATCCAGCCGCGAGAACAAGATATTCTAATGTTAATGGCCTCGCCTGAGTTAGACCTTAGCGCCTACGAAATCGAGCGCGCACGGCAGGCTTCCCCGTCCCCCTATAGCCATCTAACCATCTCAACAACAGCCGCCTGGAGGAGAACCGCAGACAGCTGACTGAGCTCCTGGGCGGATGTGTACGTATGCGATTGCGCGGCTGTGCGTGCTGATAAACGCGATAGCCCATCGTGCAGGACCAGAAGCCCAAACCGAAGCCCAAGCAGGTCAAGGTGCCCAGAAAGAGGAGGCAGAAGGAGAATGATGCGCCGAGGAGGTCATCGGGCCGTCTTGCTGGCGTCGCGGTACATTTCCTCTTCCGCGATTTATAGTCCTGACTGCTGTGTAGCCCGAGGCAGCGAAGGGTCTGGACTATTTCGAGGCGCCGGTGAACAGCGATGAAAGCGACGACGACGAGGATGACTTTGTCGTGGGGGACGATGTGGTGCAGATGAGGGCGCCGCTCAAGAGACGCAGGGTTGGGTGGAAGGAGCCGGTGAAGAGGAAGAGGGTGAGTAATAGTTTGAGGAGGGGGTAATTGGGTGTACTAAAGCGGGTTAATAGAAGGGATCGAGCACGGTCACATACAAGGGCGGGCGGGCGTACGACCCTGTCAATGGGACGAGCTGCCATCAATGTAGGCAGAAAACTATTGATGCGAAGGTATGTTCATAGCGCGTAAATCTTATGTACGCGATGCTAGACTTTCGCTAATTACCACCTCCCTACAGGTCAAATGCACGAACGTGCTCCCCTATCTCGACGCAAAGACGGGCAAGATTGAGCAGTACCCCTGCAACATCATGATGGATGAGTTGTGTCTCGTGGGAAGGTACGGGGAGCAGCTGCAGGAGAGCATTGACTCGGGATGTTGGATTTGTCCGAGGTATGTGAGGGAGGATACGAGCAAGGGGTTGGTGGCATGCGGTCGTCGCCGGTAGTGCGATGTTTAATTTCCTCCTCGTCGCATATACCTGCCATCGCGAACGAAGCGCGCTTTCTTGCCTGCGAATACCCGTCCGTCGGGCAAAGCGCGGTTCTCTATACCTCCGTACTTCAGTACTTTTACCTGACCCTTGCGCGAAGCGCGCTTTGCTTCCCCACATGCTCTACTACACCGTAAGCACCCGACCTCTCGTGCGAAGCGCGTTTTTTTTTTTTCTACGAGCCCCATTTCTTCCAACTATACCAGACTGCCGCCATAATACGTTATAAATCAACTAAAATTCCTGATGGAGACTACGTATTAACACCTCCTCCAAAGGTGCCGCGACATTTGCAATTGCTCCTTCTGCATGTCTAAGCGCGGCAGCGCACCCACGGGCCAGCTGAAGCACGTCGCGCTGCAGCACGGGTTTAAGGGCGTCAGCCAGTATCTGGAGAGCATTGGGCAGATGAAGAGACGAGGGAAGAAGGGGATTGGGAGGAAGAAGATGGCGGCACCTACGGCTGAGGAGGAGGGAGACGGAGAGGAGATTGAGGCGGCGGTTGAGGAACAAGGGAAGGTGGCGATGACGGCGATCAAGGCGGAGAAGGAGGAAGGCGAGAGGGACAGTGGGAAGGAGGTGGAGGAGGGGGACGGAGAGGGGGAGAGCGAGGGTGAGGGCGAGTGTGAGCTGTTGGTTATCTTGGAGCCGTGAGGGAAGGTTAGATGGTGCACGTGGATATATTTAACGGAGGCTTGTGGTTAGCTTGCGCTCGTGTTATTTATGTCTGTACACGGTACGGGTTGCGTTATCAGTTTGGACGCGGGCTTGGGATATGATAGTTAATTCGCCTATTCTGTACGCGCATTCTTGCTTCGTGATGTTCTTTAGGACGGATCTGCTTTATTTCCTCTGCACATACCGCTTTTAGTCTTGGCCTATTGATCACCGATGATTGGAAATCAATCCGTGTACACAACTGAATTGATTCTCGTGCCTTTAAAGATTACAGGCGGGTTTTTGTCCGCTGGTTTTGTGGATATTGATGTGTTCCTGAACTATGTACATGATGGTTTTGTTTTTGTTTTTTTTTTTTTTCCTTCCAATTTTTTTTTTCACTTCTGTACAGTTTTAGACGAGGGCATTTGGACCAGCTTAATCTATTCTTATAGCGGTCTTGGTGTTGCTGGGGTTTGCGGATTCTTTTTTTGGCTTTGTTGATGGAAATTTCATTTAATCGTCTCGTACAATCTGATCATAGTGATTTTCCAGAATGCATGCATAATATAACTGCTTCTTCGTTTGCGGAGCCCTATATGCAGTATATAGCATGCCAATACTAAACATGTGGACCGTTTTCGATACGGGCTTTCCAATTTTGCATCAGCTTACCTGCAAGAGGTGCAATCAAAAAAAAAAAACGCGTGCGCATAGCATACGCCACACTTCCTTCCACATGACTTGTTCTTTACTTACCTGTGAAGAGGTCTAATATGCTCTCCAAAATGCGTGCGCATTATAACGCCACTCGAATGGCGTAGGTGGCGGCCAGTGCTGGCAATCGAGCAGGGCCTTAAGTTAATCAACTTAACGGCGTTCCCCTGGGAGACCGACTGCTATCCCTTTCGCCGCAGTCGCGTGAGGTCGTAATATTTTAAGATGTGTTGCGTCCGAGGAGGCCGCCGATGCAAGACAGGACAGGCAGCCTCACGTCTTGCTCGTGGTCGACGCGCTTTGGAGGGGTACGGGGTGCGCCCTCATCTCTGATCGTGAAGCGGAGTGCCTTACGACGTGGGCTTTGCAGCGCGTTTATTCTTGCTCTCGTTCTTAGATTTGGATGTATTGTTCTCCTGAGACCCTCTACCTACGTCGATGATTTCCTTTGATGCCTGCTCGAAACATTTTGTTGCATGTTTCCGTGTGCATCCGTAATAAATTATTTTGTCCCTCGAAACGTTTATGTGCAATGAAGGTATGGCGTCGGCAACCTTTTTTTTCGGCATAAACCCTCGGGCTTCTCACCTTGATCACGTTTATATTTTCAGCATATCGATCTCCCACGAGCGCGCTCACGGGCTTTCCAGGCACGCCGAGCTTGCCCATACTTCTTTCTTTCTTTTTAGCAGTAAACGCAGTCGCGCTGACATCGTTCCTAAAACGCATGTAATCTGCGCCACTCAGCGTTGGGTGGCAGGTCGGTGCCGGTGAAATGTAAGGGTGTGGCGGCCAGGTGGTGGGGAACGGCGAAGTGTGTTCTTGGAACGTGACCGCGCTTCGGCTTGACGGTTGTGGTCGACGCGTTCTGCAGCCTGCGGGGTGCGCCCTTCATCGACCGTCGAAGGCTGCTACATCATGAATAGCGAAAACCGCGTAGTGCCTTACGTCGCGCGGGCTTCCCAGCGTGTTTATCCTAGCCACTTCTATCCCTGGATCGATATGCGGATATCCGGGCTAACAATGTCCTGACATTAGCTCGCGTTGTAAGATTCCTTGTAACCGTGTTTTAACATGCATATCGCCGAACATGCTGTGATCACAGTCGGGGTCCAGCAGCGCCGGGTGCTAGTGAGGTGGCAGGTGATCTCCCTGGCTTGAACGGTAGCTGGCCTTGGGGAAGCCCGCGTTGAAGCCCGCGTTTTTGTACTGTCAGTCGGGCTCGCGTGATCGCGGATGTTATCTCGGGGGTTGAGTTTCATACCGCAGGTCGCGAGGCGAACCGTGTGCTTTCCTTCTGCTTGCATGCCAGGCACAACTGCAATGAAGGCGGGTGTTGGGCGCAACCTCAAGGGAACGAGGAGATGAACGCGAACGGAACCGTGTTGCCGATCCAAGCATTGAAGTCGGTCGTAATACTTGCGTATTTTCTTTTTTTATTTCGTGATCCTTTAGCACCCGTGCTGATGATCCACGCGACAGGCGACTGCTTCGGCCGCACCCCCACCGGGGCCGTTAAAAGCCGGGCATCTGCCCTCGACGTTCCTGCATCCCTCAATCCTCGACAGGAACGAAGCCTCATATCCATCCCCTTCCCCTTCCTCGACCACTCCAAATGCTCAACCCGTCGCTCCTCGCCGCGATCGCGGTGCTGGCGCTCGCAGTCTCATCAACCCCGATCACGCCGTCGCGTCGCGCGTCGGGTCCCCTGGACTGGGCGACTGCCACCAGAAAGGCCGAGGCCATGATGTCTCAGTACAACGTCACGCTCGAGGAGCAGCTTACGTTGGTCACCGGTGTCGGCTGGACGGTCGGGAACTGTGTGGTAAGTTACCGAGTCTTTTATAAGCGCGTTGACGGAACCAACAACTGTGTGCTGACAATGACTCTCGACATCAGGGTAACATCGCCGCCATTCCGCGCATCAATTTCCCGGGGCTCTGCCTCCAGGACTCCCCCTCGGGTATCCGCTTCGCGCTCAACGTGTCCGCCTTCCCCGCGGCTGTGAACGTGGCCTCGACCTTCGACCGCACCCTCATGTACCACCACGGCAAGGCCTTCGGCGAGGAGTTTAGGGGCAAGGGCGTTAACATCCAGCTCGGCCCTGACATGAACATCATGAGGTCGCCGTATGGCGGTCGTGGATGGGAAGGCTTTGGAGCTGACCCGTATCTCAGTGCCGTTGCGTCGGTGGAAGTCATTGAGGGTATTCAGGTATGTGGATCGAGCGTTCCTGAAATTTGTGTGAGGCCAGCAGCTGAATTATCGTTCATTTAACAGGACCAGGGCGTCATTGCGACCGCCAAGCACTACATCGCTAACGAGCAGGAGCACCACCGTGACGATGGAGGTTCGTCCAACATCGACGACAGGTGCGCCGTAATCAAACTTAGTTGTTTTTTTGGTTGGCATATCCTAACCTATGACTTATAAAGGACCCTCCACGAGATCTACCTCCCGCCTTTCAAAGCCTCCGTCGAGGCCGGTGTTGGTGCTATCATGTGCTCCTACAACGAGATCAACGGTACCTTTGCCTGCGAGAATCCGAAGACGCTCTCCATTTTGAAGGACGAGGTCGGTTTCAAGGGCCTCGTTATGTCGGACTGGTGGGCTGGCCACTCTACTTCGCCCTCGGCAAACAGCGGCCTTGACATGATGATGCCGGGCCCTAAGACCATCTGGGATAACGGCCCGACGTGGTGGGGCCCCGAGCTCGGGGCCGCCGTCAAGAACGGAGAGGTTGACGCGTCCCGCGTCCGGGACATGTCCGTGCGCATCTTGGCCACCTGGTTCAAGATGGGCCAGGACCAAGGCTTCCCTGAGGTCAACTTTAACTCCTGGAAACCCGAAAGCCCGCAGATCAACGTTCAGGGCGACCACAAGAACCACATCCGCGCTCTCGGTGCCGCGTCGGCCGTCCTCCTCAAAAACACCGGCACTCTCCCGCTCAACCGCAACGCCCTTAAGGCCATCGCCGTTCTCGGCTCTGACTCCGCCGCCAACCCCGACGGCCCCAACACGGGCTCTGACCGCGGCGTTAACTCCCAGAACCAGTTCCCCATCGGCACCGTCGCCATTGGCTGGGGCTCGGGCACCTGCCAGTTCCCCTACATCGTCGCGCCCCTCGACGGCATCAAGGCGAAGGTCGCTCACCAGCACCCCCAGGTCCAGGTGATCTCCTCTATCATCAACCAGGACATCGCTGCCATCAACGCGGCCTCTGCCGCCGCCGACGTCCGCATCGTCTTCGCCAACTCTGTCTCCGGTGAGGGCTACATCAACGTCGATGGCAACCAGGGCGACCGCAACAACCTCACCCTCTGGGACCAGGCCGATGGCGTCGTTCTCGCCGCTGCCGCGCACGGCCCGACCGTCGTCGTCGTCCACGCCCCCGGCGCCGTCGACCTGTCCAAGTTCGTCGACCACCCCAACGTCACCGCCATCATCCACGCCGGTTTCCCCGGCCAGGAGACCGGCAACTCTATTGCCGACGTCCTCTTCGGCGACGTCAACCCCTCCGGCCGCCTGCCCTTCACCTACGCCCGCCACGAGTCGGACTACAACGTCCACATCGACCCGGAGCAGATGAACGTCACCTACAGCGAGGGCCTCCTCGTCGACTACCGTTACTTCGACGCCGCCAACGTCTCCCCGCTGTACCCCTTCGGTCACGGTCTCAGCTACACGTCGTTCGGCTACTCCGGCCTCAAGACATCTTTCGGCGGCCGCAGCAAGGCTGTCCAGACCATCTCGGCAACCATCAAGAACACCGGCTCCGTCGTCGGCAACGAGGTCGTCCAGCTCTACCTCGGCTTCCCGGCCGCCGCCAACTCGCCCCCGCGCCAGCTCAAGGGCTTCGACCGCGTCAGGATCAACCCGGGTCAGTCGACGACCGTCCAGTTCCAGCTCTCGGAGTACGATGTCAGCATCTGGGACGTCGCGACGGGCAAGTGGAAGGTCGTCCCCGGCACGTACGAGGTGTTCGTCGGCGCCAGCAGCAGGGACATCAGGCTCACGGGCTCGTTCGTCTTGTAAGCGGGATAAAAAGGAATGAGAATGTGGTAGAGAGAAGTAAACACTCTTAGAGCCTCTTCGAACTCCCCCGACGACGATACAATTTGTTCATTACCTCCTCATCGGCCTTTCACTTCAATTTTTTTTTTTCTGTAAAACTCTTATGGGACACATGTAGTGATTCCTATCCCCTCATTGTACGTCTCTTTTTTTCTTGTTTAGGACTTCCGCCTACTTCTGTACTCCAATTTTTTTTGAGTAGAGTGTATAAAGGATATTTCCTTTCCCTGTGATTTTTGTAAACTGAAGGCGATTGTAAAGGACATAAAAGCCTATGCTTTAATTAAAAACGACAGAAATAAATGCTGAATAACGTTTTGAATTTGGTACACAAGCAAGTACGCGAACATCATGACTTTTTTCGTGAAGCGTCTGAGAATTTCGTCATATTCGACATCCATCCATTCAAGCAATTCACACTCCGCCCTCTTGCCACCATCTTCCAACCCAAAGGGCCGACTTGTACGTAAGGCGTAAGGCGGGGCTTTGTCCTTGCCTGGGTCATCGTCGAGATAAGCTGAGGTCCGAACTTCACGTCGTTGGGTAGAGTCAACGTACCGGCCGGGTGGGTTGGAGATCTGCTGGTCTTCACCTGGCCTGTGTCTCCCCTATCTTCGAGGACAAAAGCGAGGACAAGGTGGTCTGCATCAAGGATTATCGTTCTCGGGTACAGGAGAGACGCGGGCTAGGTGAAGACCTAGCAGTACCACCATATCCGGCCAGTACGTTGACCCCCGCCTAACGATGTGAAGCGTTGGGACAGCGGATGTGCTTGCATACCCCACCCGACCGATAATTTGCTTATCCTTAAAACACGGTCCCGAACAGCATCATTGTGTAGGAAGAGCGCATGGAGACAGAGGGATAATCGGGTTAATGGCTTGTGTTGTATTTTGAAGGCGACGTGGTTCGTCGTGGTCGTAATTGTTGTATTAATCTTCAATGCCGTTGTCGTCTACGATGGAAGTCCTGGCACGGCGCCCTTCTCTCAAATCGGCGGTGACCATATAGCAAGCTATTGTGCGATACCAAATACATGAATGAGCCATTCCATCCGGGCTGATAATCAACCCGGATGATTCGGAGTGAAGAGCGGGATTGTCATAATTCAGGGTGATTCCATCGGCAAAAGGTCCACTTGCGATCGCATCTCTCGCCCCATCTCCCTTGTCCACACCCTCCTCATCGACGCCATGTCCGCCAAGCTCGCCAACGTATTCGCGAAGGCGAAAGCCAACGGTGAGTGATCGCCCGCGCTGGCCTCGAGCCGCGATGCCGTTGAATACGACCCTTTGGGGCTAACTGTCAGCCTAACCAGAACGTCCGGCCTTCGTGGCGTACGTCACCGCCGGCTTCCCCGAGCCCGAGGACACCGTTGACGTTCTCCTGGCTCTCCAGCAGGGCGGCGCTGACATCATTGAGCTCGGTACGTTGACGTTGACGTTGACAGACTTGGCATGCATGCATGCAAGCATGCATGCCGGCATCCCCGCGCGGTGTCGGTATTAACTCATCTTCGTCAGGCGTTCCCTTTTCTGACCCGATTGCTGACGGTCCTACAATCCAGGACTCCAGCTTTGTACGTTGCATGCATAGCAAGCCTATTTCGCGGCGTCTTTCAGTATTCTTATTCGCCATGTTTATAGATCGCGCTGAACCACGGCATCGACATCGCAACGTGTCTTCAGTACGTGCGGGACGCGCAGGCGAAGGGCCTGACGGTCCCCGTCGTGCTCATGGGTTATTACAACCCCTTCCTGATTTACGGGGAGGCTAAACTGATGGAGGACTGCGCGAGCGTCGGGATTGCGGGGTTTATCGTCGTTGATTTGCCGCCAGAGGAGGCTGTGAAGTTCAGGGACAATGCGGCGGCAAAGGGGTTAGTAGTTTACTTGATGTTATCTTTTGGGGGTACTTAACGTGCCGCTCTATAGACTCAGCTACATCCCCCTCATTGCGCCCTCGACGACCGAAATGCGGATCAAACACCTCGCGTCCGTAGCGGACAGCTTCATTTACGTCGTCAGCACGCTCGGCGTCACGGGGGCTCGTGAGAACGTGGACTCGGACCTGTCGGGTTTTCTCAACCGGATCAAGGCCCACACGTCGCTGCCGCTGGCCGTCGGGTTTGGGGTCAGCACGCGGGAACACTTCGTCCAGGTCGGGTCTCAGGCAGAGGGCGTTGTGATCGGCTCGAAGATCATCACCACGCTGAAGACGGCGGGTAAGGTTCTTAAAGAGGAGGCGTTAAAAAAAAAAAAAATACTGACTAACGGGCGTACAGAAAAGGCGAATAGGGCCGCCGCCGTCCGGAACTTTGCCTCCTCAATCACGCAACGCGACACCTCCGTCGAAGAAAAAACCGCTACGCTCTCCTCCGTCGTCTCGATCCTCAGCGCCAACACGGCCCCGTCACTCGCCAAGGAGTCTTCGATACCCCCCTCCCACATTATGGACTCCCGCTTCGGCCAGTTCGGCGGCCAATACGCCCCCGAGGCCCTCGTCGACTGCCTCGACGAGATCGAGCGCGCCTTTGTGGCCGCGAAGGCTGACCCGAAATTTTGGGACGAGTTCAGGTCGCACTACCCCTACATGGGCAGGCCATCGAGCCTTCACGTCGCCGAGCGGCTGACGCAGTCGGCGAAGGGGGCTAAGATCTGGTTGAAGCGGGAGGATTTGAACCACACGGGGTCGCATAAGATCAATAACGCGTTGGGGCAAGTCCTGCTGGCGATGAGGTTGGGGAAGAAGAGGATCATTGCGGAGACGGGGGCTGGACAGCACGGTGTCGCTACCGCGACGGTTTGCGCCAAGTTTGGGCTGGAGTGTATCATCTACATGGGCGCAGAGGACGTGAGGAGGCAAGCGTTGAATGTGTTCCGGATCAAGTTGCTGGGCGCGAAGGTTATTCCCGTTTCGTCGGGTAAGGGTGTTATAAAACTCTAGTGGCACAAGACTTCGCTTATGTTGCTGGATACAGGTTCGATGACCCTCAAAGACGCCATCAACGAGGCCATGCGCGACTGGGTCACGAACGTCGCAACGACCCACTACCTCATCGGCTCCGCCATCGGCCCTCACCCCTTCCCCCAGATCGTCCGCGAGTTTCAGTCCGTGATTGGCCGCGAGTCCCGCGAGCAAATGCTCGAGCAGGCCGGAAAGCTTCCCGATTACGTCGTCGCATGCGTTGGCGGCGGGTCCAACGCCATCGGGATGTTCCACCCCTTCGTCGACGACGCGAGCGTTAAGATTTTGGGTGTTGAGGCCGGCGGGGACGGTGTTGAGACCGGCAGGCATTCGGCGACGCTTTCGGCGGGGACGCCTGGCGTATTGCATGGGACGAGGACCTACTTGTTGCAGGACAAGGACGGGCAGATCATCGAGACACATAGTATCAGCGCCGTAAGTCTCTCCGATTTTCTCAGCCCCGTCGAGTGATAGTAGTGACATTGTTACAAAAGGGCCTCGACTACCCCGGCGTCGGCCCCGAGCACGCCTGGTTGAAGGATTCTGGCCGCGCGACCTACGTTTCTGCGACGGACGCCGAGGCACTTCGGGGTGTCCGCATTCTCTCCGAGACCGAGGGCATCATTCCTGCCCTCGAGACAGCCCACGCCGTCTGGAAGGCGTACGAGCTTGCCAAGACGCTGAAGTCGGATCAAAACATTGTCGTCTGCATCAGCGGGCGAGGCGATAAGGACGTCGTGTCGATTGCGGAGAACCTGCCGAAGTTTGGGCCGCAGATTGGGTGGTGAGTTAAGCTGGTTTTTATTTTGGTGAGTTTGTTCATGGACTGATTTCTTTGTTTCTTGCAGGGACTTGAGATTCGAGGACCAAAAGCAGACTATTTGAGTCATGTGGCTTTGCGATAATGAACCAGAGTAGAAATTTTTTCTTTGGAACTAGAAAAAGTGGTCGAACCTCCATCCACCATTGAATAAAAATATCATGTTGATTTGAGTCGATCGCAATTCCTGAGGTGGCTACAGTGCTCGTCTTCTCATTAATCGCCGACGACGGCTAACAAAACATGCCGGCAAGAACAACTCGCTTTTTCCAATTGTATCTCATACTCTCGTAAGTTGAAACTAAGCAACCCCCTTTTAAACGCCCCTCATGCAGAAACAATGTAAGTTTTCAGCCAAATCGTAAAAGGACATCGTAAAGGTGAGGAGCTACAAGAACAATATCGTTTTGTGGGACAATCACACAATGAGGGCTCATCGATAAATACACGAGCTATGCACGAAGCACGACAGCGAAGCACACGAGCAGGGGATTCAGAAATTAAGATAGAACGACCCTCACAATGTCATCGTACAAACCACAGAAAATGGACCATAAAAAAATGAAAAAGTCAACTCCGGGAAAACGCAACCACATGCATCCTTCACATGGCGGCGACGCCTCTGGTCTCGATCGGGAGGAAGAAGGCAAAGGCGCCCGTGAGGACGAACAAGGCTGCCGAGAGGTAGAGCGCGATGTTGGCGTTGATCCCCACGAGCCAGCCCGAGAGGAAAGGGGCCGACACGCCGACGATGCGGCCGAGGGCCGAGGCGGTACCGACGGCGATGCCGCGGTGCTTGGTGTGGAAGGCCTCGGGGGTGTAGGCGTAGATGACTGTCATCACAAATGTCCGTTAGAAGCCATATTATACTATCATTTCCCCCCCAAAAGAAATTAACACACCTCCGTAAAGCAAGTTGGAAAGGAAGGATGAAATGCAGTTAAAAAACAGCTGCCAGCTCGCGTTGCCTGTGGTCGTGAACAGGAAGATAGATGCGCCAGTTCCAACAGCAGACCAAACCATGCAACCTCTCCGGCCAAGGCGTGAGTCGACGAGAAAGTAACCAGCCACAGATCCAGGCACACCCGCGAGGGACTGAATCAGGTAGTTGCGGTATGTCTCGTTAACGGTCAGGCTCGCGCCGCCGGCGTTCTTAATGAACGTGGGGAGGAAGCTGTTGGACTCGTTTTCAGAAACGCGTAACATGAAGTGGCGGCGGAGACCATAGCGCCTAACCTGTAAAACATGGTATACGCGATTGCGATCGACATCCACACGCCCCAGACCAGCAACGTCGTCCTGATGACGTCCTTCCCAAACAACGGCCTGACCTTGGTATAGGCCATCTCCTTCAAATGCGCTACAGCCTCTTCCCTCCACCTCCCCTCCACGACCTTCACATCTGGCAGCAGCTCCGGCCTGATGACGATCAGATCCTCCTTCCCGTTCATCTTCGCCAGCTCCTTCAACACCTTCACGGCCTCCTCCTTCCTCCCGTTCGCGATCAGGTATTTGGGCGACTCAAACATCTTAACGAGCGTCAAACGAGCGATCAGCATCGCTAGTGTCGCGAGCGCGAGCGTAAAGAGGAGGTATCGCCACCCCTTGTTGTTGCTGAAGTGGCAGTCGGCCGTGTCGGTGCAAGAATACGTCGGCATAAGCCACCACGCAAACAAAGCTGCGACCACCTGTCCGACAGGCCAGAATAGTGAGAGAAGCGTCAGGAGGCTTTGTCGTTCCCGCGGGATGAACTCGAGGAAGAAGGAACCGTCAACGGGGAGGTTGCCCCCGACACCACAACCCATAAGGAAGAGCATGGCGCAGTACATGGCGAAGTTTGCGGAGAAGGCAGCCGCGCCGCCGAAGATGGCTCCCAAGGTGACGGTCATCAAAAATGACGGTCGACGGCCGACAACGTCGGCGATGATGCCCCAAACGAAGGCACCGATGATCATGCCAGCGAAAGTACAGGACGTGCCGGAGGCGGAGAGGGCGGAACTGACGTTGAACTCGTTGGCGACGGAGGAGAGCGCCAGCGCTAGTCCTTGCAGCCACATGTTGTCCGCTGTTGATTCATAAACCGATCAGCAATGAATCCCAACGCGAGCCCCCTTTGCGTCGTAAAGCGACAGTTTGAACACTCACCGGCCCACCCAACACCGCACACCTAAGGAATAGGGATCAGCTTGATAAACTTTAAGAAGAAACAGGCCAACTGACGTAGAACATAACCCACTGGAACCGCCCCATGCCAATCTGTAATGAAAGTTCGAGGATAAGCACGTGGTGTTCAGCCATGACTCGTCCGAGGGACAAAAGCCCCTGCAAAGCCAACGCGACCGAGATCGTGAGATCGGATCCTTCACCTGCGAGACGATGTCGTTGAGGTGCCTGAAGTCATCCTCAGCGCAATCCGCGTTTGGGTCCCCTTGCAGCTCGACGTCGACGATGGGGTTCCCGCCTTTCTTGTCATCAAGTGTGGCGGCAGATGTGGCGGGGTCACCGGGCGCGGCGGGGACCGCAGGGACCGCGTTGGTCGGGACGGCATCGGCCATGGGAAGCACAGGGAGCGACTGGAAGAGCGAGGAGCGTCGGTGGCGCGATGGGGGATTGTGTGGAGAGTGACAGGTTAGGGAACAAAACCGTTCTTATGCTGCGTCCATGGTGCCGGACGTCAGCGAGTGGCCGCTGTGGGCTTGTGGCTGCAGGAATGCTCCGGGCTGGGCTCAGTAGTGCCGCCCTTGCTGCTGTCTGCCCCTAACGAACATAAAAATTTATGCCGAGTCCTCAACCTACGTTGCATTTGCAGGTTCAAATAGAAAAAAGGAGCGTTCCAAGGGAAATAGCATAAGCGGTACTCGAAGGGCAGCAGGACCTGCACCCCCGAGCTCCCACACGCTCGGGAACTTCAAGATGCCCTCGACGGCGGCTCCCAGATTCTCCGCCAAAGACCTGCAGAAAAGGCCGCCCACGAGTCCGTCCGAATCATCAAGGACTACCTTGACAACTTCGACGTAATCCCCACGGGACATGACTTCCTCGAGGATGGTGCCGCACCACGGTACGAACAACACCTCACCTACACCTATTGGGCGGTCACCGGCCTGTCGGGCGTCGCGCTCGCCCGCTGGCAACAGTCGGGTTTTAAAATTGACGGCAGCCATTGCCATTGGGCCACCTTCCGCGCCAGGGTCCTCGCCCAGTTCTCATCAGCATCCACGCTCTCGGAAACCATCCCCGGATTCGACAAGGTCATGCAGACCTCCTCGGCCGCCTCTTACACTATCCACTTCAATATCCTAATCCCTGCACTTTGCGCGGCCGGCGTCATCCTTCCGGACCTCTACTTACGCGCTGAGTACATCAAAGGACTCACCGGTCACCTCACCATCCTTCAGGCTGTCTACGACGCTGCCACTCTCCAACACACAGCAGCATGCCCACGGACACGATGACACTTACTTCTGCTGACAAGAGAACGGCAGCAACGCTGACCAACCTCCCAAGTCCATGCCTGGAATGAGGAAGGCTGACCGCTAGTGGACAAGAATGATCGTGAGCGCTGTCTGTTTCCCAATGACGTGTTAACCTAGTCTTCACAGTAGTTCCTTTGCACGACATCAGGAACTACTTTCGACTCTGTTCCCAGCCGCCTTCGGCCACTGCTGGTACTCCTTTGGCTGACCAATAGACTCGCGCCCACCTAGTACGGTCACCTCCGTCCAAGCCTGCAGTTGGAGTTGGCTCATCGTCATCTGCTGTTGCCAGCCTGTCTCCTGCCGTCTGTGTCGCCGTCCCAGTCAGCACTTTGTCTACTGGCAGTGTCACTGCGCAATAGGCTCGATCACCGACACAACCAATGACCCAGCCGACAACATGCCCGCCACCAAAGCTGACCCTGGCGCCACCGTCGCTTACGTCGAGAATTGGGGTAATTGGTTCCACAAGTATGCTGATGGCGTGGACATTCGTATCGCCGAGAAGGTACCCTTCTCAGCCACGCCCACAACACTTTAAGGCATGCACACGACATTTGTCAAGGTCGGGAACATGTGGATCCCTGTGCCGCCTCAACTATTGATTTTCAACCCCACAACAACACAGCACCAGCCAAACAATCGGGGGCCGCCTAGCGAGCATGACAGGAAGGCAGCTTAGTGAACTCTCTTCTCACGTTGAATGAGAGAGGGTTAGGGCTTCACTTGCTCAAAGTTAACATCGATGGGATGATAAGCTGTACAAGTGCGGGCATTCTTGATGGGAGTGTAATGGCTGCCAACACGGTTGTGGCATACGTCATCGTTTCCATGCGATTGCGCCAAGCACACCATGACGAAGCCAGTACAAAGTTTTACTCGTGGAAGACTGCAATGCAACAAGTACGTTCAATATGACTCACTGACATTCCAGTTGATTTCCATCTAACCAATTTATTCAGTTGTAATCTAAACCGCTGCGAAGCTGGCTGTGTCATGGTATCGTACCCTGACGTTGCGGCAAGACTCTTAAATCCGGACGACCGAATGCTGCCCGCCTCCAGCAGAGTGGTGAACTTTATCTGCGAAGGCCGATGCTACTGCGCAACACCCCATGAGAGCTCTGCGCCACTTAGAAGCCTCACGGATGCTGCTCGGCAGGGCTCATACTTTTGTTTAAGGTGCGTTTGCTTTTACACCACGGGGATTGGGACTAATAGAATGCACAGATGCAACGCCCGGAACAATCACCTGACCATGTGTCATTGTCGCACCCTCGAAGCCCGCCGACCCCATCGGGCAGATATGTTAGTGGATCAGTCTCTTCGCCAGCTCCACAATCAGTCCAACCGCCTGGTTACATTTGACTGCTCGAACACGACCAACGGCATCAATCATGGGCACTTCGATGCACGTATCATCGACAGCAACGGCTGCCAATTGTGTGCTGCGAAGTCCATTGGCGAATTACTCCTCGAACGTACGCTCACGGAGCTTCGATTATCCTTCCGCCCGGAATTCCCACAAAAGATTGGCTCCCAAGATCTACGGTTCGATTTCAAAGTCTTCCTGCCAGGTTACGGATCCCACCATGTGCTAATGGAGTGGGATGGCATCCAACATTTCAAGCCGACGGACAGGACTACTTTGATCGACTTGGAGGGCCAGAAGCGAAGAGATTCGGCAAAGAATGATTGGGTTGTGCAACACCACCACCGTCTGCTTCGATTTGCTTACCCCCTGGCCGAAGACGAGGGGCGAGTGCGGGCTGCCATTACTGAGTTTATGGACAGGGTCCGAGCGGGTGGATTTGGCATCATCTGGGAGGGAGAAAAACTGTATAGGGATATAGGTATGGCACCTGCTTCTGTAGCCTGGAGGGAGGGTTGTTGATTTTCATTATTAGTATTCCGCTAGCTTTATGAACTCGTGTCTTTATTGTTGCCTTTTACTTATGGTGTGGCGGGGAGGGGGGTG
>JADGJL010000152.1:0-36802 GCA_027600665.1 Irineochytrium annulatum | reverse complement strand
GGGGTGATATAGGGACGGTGATGGTGGAGACAAGGTGCAAGCTCTTTGATTGATTACTTCCTCCTGTGGTCGACATATGGACTTTGGGCGCGAGCATGCTGGAGCATGCTCCGACTCGGAGGTCAGCTCGAGGTTGCCGTCGCCGAAGATAACGGCTGTCGGGTTTTGTAGTATCGTCGAGCTAAATAAACGGCCATTTGGTTTTAAAGACACAGTATTGTAAATGGAACCTTGTTCAAATAGCAGTGGTGGTTAGCAAAATTGACATCTCGCAAACCTGAAGGACACTGAATGAAGTGGCGCCGGAAGACGCTCGCGGAGGCCGTGGACGACGGGACCAAGCCGCTGGCGTCGGCCGTGTCTCTCGTCACGATTGAGAAGTCCATCGAGACCAAGATCTTCTTCGAGCAGTACTTCCAAAAGTTGAAGACCGAGACGGTCTGTCCCTATCCTGAACTATAAACCCCGGCTCTAACCGATGAACAGGCCAACAAGCGGCATCAGTTCGAGCGGCATATCCAGGATGACGCCGCCCTCCCAGACGAGACAAAGGAGAAGCTGCGGAGGATATACCGCATCAAGAATTCGGAGCACCTGAGGCAGTTGCGGGAGCGCATCCACATCTCCGAGTTCGAGACCCTGAAGACAATCGGCCACGGCGCGTTCGGCATCGTGAGGCTCGTGAGGGAGAAGAGCACGGGGGAGCTGTACGCCATGAAGATTCTGAGGAAGGAGGAAATTTTGCGGAGAAAGCAGGAGTGCCACGTCAGAGCGGAAAGGGATCTGCTGTCCGAGGTAGGGCGGATGAGACTGACGGGTGAATGCTGAACGAGTTTTGCCAGGCCGCTGATATCTCGCATTGGATTGTGAAACTGGTTTACAGCTTCCAAGACGACGAGTTCCTCTACTTTGTCATGGAATACATGGCAGGCGGAGACCTTTTAACTCGATTAATTCGTGAGGACACCTTTCGAGAGGAGATGGCGAAATACTATGCGTATGAGATGGTAATGACGTTTGCCGATGTATGATATTAACGTATAAAAGATTTGTGCCATCGAGGAAGCGCATAAGCTTGGGTAGGGATCTCGCATGCCCCTCAATATGGTTGTTAACAAGGTGCGACAGAATTATTCATCGTGATATCAAACCCGACAACGTCCTGTTCACCGCCGACGGCCACCTCCGCCTCTCCGACTTCGGTCTGGCGACCGACCTAACGTGGACGCACGATACCGCATTCTACGACGAAGTCCGCGGCGTCACAATGAGCCAGGCGCGGCTCCTCTCTCCCGGCGCCACCATCGTCGACGGCCATCCCGAAGTCGCCCCCACAGGCGGAAGCGAGGAGGAGATGTACTTTGACGAGGCGCTCGCCGCGACCCCCCACGAGAAGATCCTCGACTTCCGCGAGCAGAACCGCAAGAAGCAAGCCTTCAGCATCGTTGGCACCAACAACTATATGGCGCCGGAAGTCCTCCTGGGGAACGGGTACGACAAGAGTGCGGACTGGTGGAGCCTTGGCGTCATCACGTTCGAGATGCTGTTTGGGTACCCGCCCTTTTGCTCTAAGAATAGGCACGACACGAAGGTCAAGATTGTTAACTGGCAGCGATCATTAAAGTATCCGGATCAACCGAGGGTGTCGGACGAGGCGAGGGATTTCATCGCGAGGTTGATTTGCGACGCGAAGGATCGGTTGGGGAGGGGACCGCTAGGGCCCATCCCGACAGGATGTGCTGGGACGGAAGCGGATGAGTTCGTGCCGACGTCGGCGAAGCTGGCGCGAGAGGGGGACGGGACGGACTTGAAGGCGCACCCGTGGTTCAAGGGGTTTTCGGCAGACAAGATGGAGCCGCCGTTCCAGCCGGCGCTGTCCTTAAACGGATCTGACGACACGAAGCACTTTGATGAGGTGGACGAGGACCAGGTGAACCGCGTGTGGGGTCTGGCCGACGGTGGGTCGGCTCAGGCTGTGGAAGACTCGGAGATCTTAGAGATACGAAAGAAGCTTGCGTTCGCAGGCTTCACGTTCCGAATGAAGAAAAGAAATTAGAATAGAGACAATGGGTTCCTCTAATGCAACGTGGCTTGCTTATGGTTACAAGGCGGGCCCCTGAATTCAAGTACATGTTTGAGCTGGTACAGTGTCGAACCTTAGCGGCGCGTGGTCGGGCGCCGGGCCCGGAAATGAAGAGAGCCGTTGTCTCTCCGGTCCCGAACACCCTGCGCTCCGAGGCCGAGTTCGAGCTGGTATCGCGACTTGACCACGTCCGTCGTTGCACATAAACGCGCTGTCAACATCCTAGCGCCTTTTGCAGCTGACGAGAATATGGAGACTGCTCGCCTGCTATCCGCGTCCGCAGTGGCCCTACCGTCCGTCTGGAGGAAACATCGCGTGGCCGTCGTGGCCGTCGTCGGACTGGCGGCGGTGGAGGCGGGACTCCTAGGGGCCGACTCCGGCATACACCCACAGCTGGGAAGCATGTTCAGGCTGATGGGCTGGGTAAGTACTTCCGGCTTTTCTTTTGAGCAGCATTAGTAGTTGCTCTATCTTCGCTTCTTCCTTTATTTTTGGTTCCTAACGAGTCTTTTATCAAAGCTCACCAACCTTTCCATCATCGCCTGCACTGTCCCAACCGCCGCCGCTGATGACCCGCAAACGCTCTCGTGGTTCACCCGCCTTTCCGTCCTCCAGTCCATTATGGTGTCCCTTCTCGCTCTCCGCTCTATCCCGGACCTCTTGGAGTTCGGGATGACGCGTCTCCAGCCGACCGTCATTGCCTCGGATTTCGTCCTCCCGCTCTTGACCCTCCTGGCCGTCATCACGCTACGCAACATTGTCGCGTCCTCCGCCGCCGACGCCGCCCGCCTTCTCGCCGCGGCTCGCGGTGTGCGTCCTGACCCCGCGGAGCTGGACTCGACGTGGCTAGAGTCCATGTTCTTCGCGTGGGCAAGCCCGATGATCCGCGTTGGCGCCAAAAGGCCTCTGACGGCTCTCGACCTGGCAGAGTTAAGGGACGTGGACACGTCAACCGTGGCCGTGGCCGAGTTCGAAAGGATGGATGGAAGCAAAGGATTGGGATTCAGGTTGGTCTGGATGGAGAGGAGACGGTTGGTGTTGCAGGCCGTGCTGGCGTTGGGCTCGAGAACGCTACAGTTTGCCGGGCCGTTTTGTCTTTACAGGTACGGTGGAGCGAGCGACGATCGTACTCTATTGCGGGCAATTAACGGCAGCGGGTCTTGACAGAATCACCGGTTACATTGAGAACCCCGCCGCCTTTCACCCTTGGGATCCATACCTCACCGCCGTCCTTTTCGGCGCATGCGCGGCAGTGCGCAGTGTCTTTGTCAACCAGACGTGGCACCTCAGCATTAAGACTGGATGCAGGCTCCGAGCGGTGCTCGTTCACGAAATTTACACTAAGGCACTCAGAAGGGCAGGAGGTGTTGGCGCGCACGATGCCGCTGGAAACGATGGGGAGGAGGACGGCGCAGCTGTTGGCCAGATGGTCACGCTCATGAGCCAGGATACAGAGAGAGTCAGGGACTCAGTTGACAGTAAGTATATTGACGCCAGCTCTTCACGTGCTCCGTTCATTCATCTTAAGCCATCGCAACTACCCATAAACAGCTCTCTACACCGCTATTTCAACCCCCTACGCCGCCATTGTGGGCATCCTCGCGCTCCTGTACGTTGTCGGCTGGCCTGCCCTGTTCGGCATTGCATGCATGCTCCTGACGTTCCCCGTCACGGCATGGTACTCTCGCTGGGCCAACGACGCCATCGACCGCCTCATGAAGCGCGCCGACGCGCGCACGGGAGTCATCCACGAGCTTCTTAACTCCATCCGCGCCATCAAGCTTTTCGCGTGGGAGGACCGGGCGAGGAAGCGTGCAGAGGAATCGAGATCGAGGGAGCTGTACGCGGTCATTGGCTTCCACTTGCAGGGGCTGGTGATGACGCTTATCTGGTCCATCACGGGCATCATCGTGTCTGCTGTCACGTTCGGGTGCCTGACGACCGTCGCGGGCCAGGAGCTGGACGCGCGTATGGCGTTCACGTGCGTCGCGCTGTTTAACGGAGTCAGGGACCCGCTTCTGGGGTTCCCGGGCATCCTGACGGAACTGTTTGAGATGCGCGTGTCGGTTCAGAGGATCGAGGCGTTTCTGGCGCAGCCGGAGTTGGAGAAATATGCGGACGGCGGGCGCGTAAGAACCGCGATGGTCGATGCGACAGGTAAGCCGGTCGTCGGGTTCAAGACCGCGTGGTACACGTGGTATGCGGGAGCATCCGCTACCACGGCCGTCTCCAGCTCACCTAACGCCGAACCTGCCGCGAACGAGAAGACGCCGCTACTAACTCGCACTGGTTCCTTAACAAAACCGAATGCGTCGTCGTCCTCAGCCGCGGTTGAGGAGCAACAGAACGGCTTTACTCTCCGCAACCTGGACGTCATCCTCCCCCACGGCGGCCTCACGGCAATTTGCGGGGCAACGGGCTCTGGCAAGACTGCCTTGTTGCAAGCTCTCCTCGGCGAGATGCGCCGCCTCCGTGGCGACGCCATCTTTCCCGACCCGCGCGGTCCCACGGGGATGGGACCCGGTGACGTCGCCATCGTCGCGTACGTCGCCCAGACGTCCTGGCTAAGAAACGAGACTATCAGGGACAACATTTGCTTCGGGAGGGTATATGAGCCGCGGTGGTACGATAGAGTCGTGAAAGCTTGTGCTTTGGTAGCGGATCTGAAGCTTTTAGAGAGTGGGGACCTGACCGAGATTGGGGAGAGGGGGATCAACCTGAGTGGTGGGCAGAAGCAGCGGATTGCGCTTGCGCGGGCCATTTACTGCAGGGCTGAGTATGTCTTGCTTGATGGCATGTATTGCTCTGTCCTTCCCTTCCGAGGGCATTCGCTGACATTCTTGTAACTTTACAGACCCTCTCTCGGCCGTCGACGCCCCAACGGCCCGCCATCTTCTCGACCACGCCATCCTAGGCCTCCTTGCCAACAAGACGCGCCTCCTCGTCACTCATGCAGCCTCCCTTGTCCTCCCAGCAGCAGACCACCTGGTCCTCATTCAAGCCGGCGCCATCGTCGCCTCCGCCGCCCCGCGCGACGCCCTCCGCGTCCCGGGTGTCTCCCAGCTACTGGCGGTTGATGCCGAGGCAATCCGGGGGCGCGTGCCGCCAACCGAGGAGCTTTACGGTGATGTTGATGTCGATTATGCCAATGGCAGGACGCGGGCGGACGCGGGTGTGCTTGTGACGAGCGAGGAAGGAGCCCGCGGTGCTGTCAAAGGGTCGGTGTTCGTGTCTTACCTGAAGGCGGCCGGCGGAGCAGCCTTCTTGACGGCCGTGCTATCGATGGCGTTCGTGCAGAGGGCATGCCAGGTGGGGGTGGACTACTGGGTAAAAATTTGGTCGGATGCATATGCGGCGGCGGATGCTGGGGCGAACGAGGTGGACGCAGTTTATTATTTCAGGATCTACTGCTACATCATTTTATTATGGACGGTGCTGGTATCAATCGGTTAGTTGTGCTCTTCTTGATCTTAAAATCCATTTTACTTATATGCGGTGTCAGTTTATAGCATCCGCTGCCTAGGATCCTACCTGGCTGGGAAAAAATTACACAAGCTTTTAATTGAGCGTATTTTGTACGCCCCCATGCGGTTCTTTGACACCACTCCTGTTGTATGTAGCCAGTCAGTTCATTGCTTTTGTGTCAGCTAATCAATGGCATGTAGGGCCGCATCTTAAACCGCGCCACTCGGGATATTGCGGATATTGACAAGCATGTTATGAACGAGTTTGAGAACTTCACAAACGTGCTTCTCGACGTATGTCTTCCTCTTCCTATATCCTTGTTTCTTGATTGTTGCTCTGACACCTGATGTACAGCTCATCACCATCATCGTTGTCATCAGCTTTATCACCCCCGTTTTCTTCGTCTTTTTCCTACCCGTTGCCACAGTATATTCGTGGATTGGCGGCCGTTACCTCTCCTCTATGCGCGAGCTCAAGCGCCTAGACTCGACCACACGCTCCCCAATCTTCTCCATGTTCAGCGAGACGCTCCAAGGCTACGACACGATTCGTGCCTACGGCGATGAACACCGCTTCATTCTCGAGAGCCAGTCGCGCGTCGACGCGAACCACCGCGCCTACCACGCTATGATGTGCTGCAACAGGTGGCTCGGCGTCAGGGTCTCGCTCCTCGGCGGCGTCGTCCTCCTCGTTGTGGCCGTTACGACCGTCGCGAACAGGGAGCGGATCGGCGCCGGGCTGGCGGGGTTGACGCTTGTGTGGTCGTTGGAGTTGATGGACAATATGATTGCGCTCATCCGGTGCCACGCTAGGTTGGAGATGTCGCTCAACTCCGTCGAGAGGGTCAATGAGTACCTCACCATTGAGCAGGAAGCGCCGGCATACATCAAAGCCACGGAGCCGTCGGCGCAGGTACTACTTTCTCCTTAATTTTGATGTCATGCTTTAAATAGGCTTAATACTTCTTGTGAATTTAGTGGCCGGCGAAGGGAGCTGTGATCGTCGACAAGCTCGAGATGCGGTGTGCACCTGGCGCGCCGACTGTCCTCAAGAGTATTAGTTTCGAAGTAAAGGCCGGCGAGAAGGTGCTTCGCTTGCGTTTGCCCTGAGAGCGTTTTTTTAATTTGTTTTTCAGGTCGGTGTGGTCGGCAGGACCGGTGCGGGTAAGAGTTCCCTCGCACTAGCGCTCCTCCGAATCGTCGAGCCTAGCGGCGGCCGAATCATCATCGACGGCGTCGACATCTCGACGCTGGGCCTTCATACGCTTCGGTCGCGACTCAACATCATCCCTCAGGATCCGGTCCTCTTCACGGGCGATGTCCGCTCGAATCTTGATCCCTACTCTGAGCACGACGACGCCGCGCTTTGGGCCGCGCTTGAGAGCGTCAGGATCATGGAGACGATGCAGGGACACCGGGCCGGGAGCGACATCGGCAGCGTTAGCGAGGACGCGGAGACAGTCTCGGCCGAAAACGGAGGGAGGGTGCTAACGCTAGACACGGGTGTGGCTGATAGTGGGGCGAACTTTTCAAAGGGTCAGCGACAGCTTCTCTGCCTGGCTCGGTCCCTCTTGAAGTCGTCCAAAGTGACAATATTGGACGAAGCGACGGCGTCTGTTGACCCGGAGACGGACGCGAGAATTCAGGAGGTTCTTCGAGGGCCCGACTTTGCCAAGACGACCGTTATTTCTATCGCGCACCGCTTGAGAACTATTGCTGACTAGTAAGTTTGCCAGAGGACTTGTCATTCTTTCGCTTTGGGCCCTTCTGACCTAGGTTTGGTTAACAGTGACAAAATCATCGTGCTCGAGAACGGCGAGATCGCGCAAGTAGGAATCCCGTCTGAACTCATGAGAGTCAGCGGCATGTTCCGCACAATGTGCGAGGAGAGCGGGGAGATTCAAGACTTATTGAGGATTGGCGACATGAAGGAGGACATATAATGATTTGTAGCTTTGTTGAAGTAGTTTAGGCGCGTCGATGACATTCGGCTCTAATTGATCTGGATGCAATAGTAATAATTAGGAAGGTACGAGTTACCACTAGCGGATTTTAGTAAGTGGGAAGGTGTCGTCTTTACTCGGACGTTCGTCAAAGTCCGTGATATCCTGCAGGCAGACACGAATCTGCAGCTCGCTGGACAGCTGCCAGCGCCTCTCCAACCATGTCCAACCGGCGCGGCTACTTTCACTTCCAGAACCTGAAGACCTCATACCAGGCCGGCGAGGTGCTCCGATGCTGGGTCGACCTGAAGCTGGCCGCATCGGTCGACGTCGAGCAGCCCATCACCTTCGAGATCGTCGGCTTCGCTAAGACTGAGTGGATCGTGCATCCAGACTCGCCCTTCTCGCTGGGGGACGGCAAGTCGAGACGCGTAACCGGGGAGGATCCGTTCTGGGGCGTTCCTTTTCAACTGGCGGAAGCGAAGGTGTGGCGTTCGCATTCGGCTGCACCCTCAGTTTATCTGACTTCTCTGGCGTGTAAAGCTGTTGGAAAAGGGAGCGCATGCCTACCAAGCCGTCATTAAGATTCCGTCCAACCTCTTCCCTTCTTTCTGTTTCCGCGATGAGCCGACGGGGGAGGAGTTCAGCGTGCGCTACGTCGTGCGGGCGACGCTAAGTGCCAGGGACAATCCCGTCGACACGCTTGAAAAGGTCATTCAGATCACGTCCCCAAAGCTCGATGCGGCGACGCTTGACCGGATGGCGGTCACGGACGGCCGGCCGACCGGTTTGGCCCTGTCCATGCGGTCCCGCCGAAGTCAGTGGCAGGCTGGGCGTACGGCTACGTGCTTCTACTCGATCACCGCGCCGCCGAGGGATGACATCAGGGCTGTGTTCGTTGAGCTCGTCCAGAGGGTTGGTTTGCCAGGCCCGAAGGGGAAGCAGGATCGTGTCGGGATTGAACGGATCGCGGCGACTTTTAACTTGCCGGGGTGTCCGGCGGGGAAGGCCGTCGGTCACACGCTTAAGCTCGAAGTCCCGAAGCTGCCGCCGTCTATTTTGGTGGGACCAATCGATATTAGGTAGGCAAGCTTTCTTCGAATGGCAAGGAAGTCTTTTCCTAATTCATCTATTTTACTCTACTTTGACACGCTCCAAAGCTACGAGCTCCGGACCGTTGCCGCCCTTCCCACGCATGTTGAATTTCTCGGCCCTACGACGATCATATTTTTGCCCGAGGTGGAACTCGCGATCCCCGCCGGCTTCGATGACGTCGATTTGGACAAGGACCCCACGTTACCGGCCCCAACGGTCTTGACGCTGTCCCCGAAACCCTTAGAGCCCATTCAGCCTCCCCCGCCACCACCCACTCTGCCTCAACCCTTCGGCGGCCATTTCCCTCCACCTTCCGGTCCAAGTTTTGCCTTCAACGCCCAACACTCTTCCGGCCCGCCTTATCCGCAGCCAGGTTTCAACCAAGGCTATGGCCCGGGGCCTAATCAAAACTTCGGCCCTCCAGGCCCGCCGCCGGGCCCGCCACCAGGGCCGTGGCATGGGCAGCACAGGCCACCTGGTCAGGGTTATCCACCTAACGGGCCGCCTTACCCGCCGAACGGACCCCCTTATCCTCCCGACCATGGACAGCCGTACTCTCCTCACAGCGGACCGCCTTACGCACCCGGCAGCGGACCGCCCTACCCACCGAACGGTCCCCCTTACCCACCTGCCAACTCCACCAGCCCGACTCATGCGTATCCCGCATATGGCTCGTGGCAGCGTCCGATCGGATTAGACGGGCAGGGGAGCCCCGCAGCGAACGGGGCTCCGCCTCCATTAACGCCCGAAAACCGTGCGGGCAGCTCTGTCGGCACCGGGGAAAGGGTTCCGTTGCCAAAAGTCGACACGGCGGCCGCAATGGCTGCCGTGTCGGTAGGTCCCAAGGAGGAGGTGAAGGCGGCGTCGGCGCCAGCGACCGATGCACCGTTGCCGCCCCCACCTGAGAAGCAGGAGGTTAAAAGCGCGCCGCCGCTTGACGAGGCCGTCGCGTCGCCGATGTTGCCGTCTCCGGCTTCGGTATGAAGTAGAAACCGTCTTTTGTCCGTTGGATCAACTTCACTCATTTTTGAACTTCGTTCTTAGCGCGCCGTCGACGATGTGACTGCGGGCCTCGCCGCCTTGTCACCCGCATCATCGGCGAACGCCGACGCCCTTCGCCGGCTTCAGGAGGAGAAACAACGGCTCGAGGATGAGCGGAAGATGCGCGAGGTCCAAGCCGAGGTTGAGCGGCTGCAGCGGGAGCGCGAGATACTCGAGCTGAAGCTCGCGGCCGAAAATGAGCTCCTCCAGCAGCGCGCCCAGGCCGAGCGGGATCGGCTCGCGCACGAGCGGCAGCTGCAAGAGGAGCAGCTCAGGCTTCAGAGGGAGTTGGAGGCCGCGAAGAAAGAGGTTGAGACAGCTCGGATTAAGCAGGAGACGGAGCGGGTCAAGCTAGAGCTGGAGGAGATGCGTCGGAAGCACCAGGAGGCCGAGTTGGCGCAGCGGGAGGCCACGGAGAAGATGAAGAGAGAGATTGCTGAGCTTAACCGGCAGAAGGCGGCGTTGGCTGCAACTGAGGCGCGGAGCGTTGGCGCCCGTGGAGGGGCCGCCGCATCCTACGCCAGCGGGGCACCGTCCAGCTCGACGTCCTACGCCAGCGGGGCCCCGTCGGGATCGGCAACTTACGCCAGCGGGGCGGCGACGGGCTCGACTTCCTACGCTAGCGCGAAGCCCACCTCGGCAGCATATCAACCGTCGGGCCAGTCGAGCGCGCAGCAGCCGCAGAAGCCAAGGTCGCAGCTCGGCGACCGGGTGGCGACGGCGATCGGGAATGTGCCGAACCGAGCCGTCCCGCCCCCTCCGCGGCCGGCGGCGGCGCCGACATCGGTTACGGACGACGCCGTGCGGAAGGCGTACGTTGCGGCTCTTGAGAGCTACCAGGACAAGTTGCTGTACCGCCTTACGACCAAGGGCGCGCCGGCGTATGGGAAGGAGCGCGAGGCTATGAGGACCGAGGCGATCAAGACGGGGGAGAAAGTTATTGGGCTGAGTCCGAAGGGGAAGAAGATTATGGAGGCGCTTTTGGTTCGTTGCCACGCCCCACTCTTCATGGTTGTTCTCCTTTTGCTAACAGTATATAATGTAGGCGGAGATGATGCAGACCGAGAAGGAGCTGGACGAGGCTTTTGAGGTCTCTGCATTTCAGTCCCTGTCGGATCGGATCCGGGAGGGCCGTATCCACCTTCAAATCGGAATCGATGCCGGCGCTGTCACGTCAGCTGAGGAGCTGGAAGCTGAGTGCGGCCACTTTATCGAGTCACTTCGCTCGAGGACGGATCCTTCCTTGCCGCCGAAGATCTGGGACCGCGCGCTGAAGATGTTTGACGACGACGTCAGAGCGCCGCTGCTTCGGAGCATACGGGAGAAGGAGGCGCAGAGGCAACAGCAGCGGGCCGGCGCCGCGCAGCAGCTACAACAGCCGCAGCAGCCGGGCAACAAGCGACTCTCTAGCCTTCCGGCCGCGCAGAATCAATTACCCCCGGCAGCGAGCAGGCCACCCGCGCAGCAGGTACAACCGCCGCAGGCGCAGCCGCAGCAGCAACGCCAGGGCTTTTTCGCTGCGAAACCGGCCCAGGCACCCGCGCCTGCCGTTATCCCGCCCCGGATGAATGTATCAGCGCCGCCACAGAACAGGAAGTGCTTGCGGACGGGGTGTCAGAACGACAAGGCTGTCGGTCTGCCGTTTTGCTCGCGGAACTGTGAGACCATTTATGGACGGCAGCAAGCCGAGGCCGCCTCGCGCGCGAGGCGGTGATGGTGGGATAGTGACGTGAGAACCTCAAAAATAAATCCAACCACATTTTTCGAGCCGGAATATTTGCCCTTCTAAAATTAAGTTGCGGTCCGGAAGATTATATGTCTGATTGGTTGGCATTAATGACGTGCTTGTTTATTTTCGTGCCCGGTTAATTCGCCCCTATTATGTGGCACTAATTACCAGCTGGTGTACTAGGGCTTAGAGCTCCTGTGAGAGCAGGTTATCTGCCATCGCGTTCGTGCTCCCTTTCTTCTTTTGCGCGCCTATCGCTTCCCGTCTTAATCCTTAACGATCTGCCCGGAATAATGCCGGTGAAGGCACAAGTGACGACCTTTTATAAAAATAATTGTTGAGAAATCGCCGCTCAGAGTCGGAATGCAATTGTCGCCTGGGTCGAGTTCGACAGCCATCACCGCCGTCGAGAGCATTGCCCACCATCCGAGCTTCTGACTCCTATTCATCTCCCTCTCAATTTCCAACCATATCTCGTTCTGGGCTCGCGCATGACCCTGGCCACCGCGCTCCCAATCCCCTTGATGTCTATGTAGTGTGTTAATCGTCGCGTGCGCGTACCGAGCTCCTAAAGACCGGAGGATGGGGAGTGATCATTGAACTAGTGGAGCCTTGGGGCCCTTTGCGCGGGCTGGAGGTTCGTTGTTCACTATGATCAGTGTGCTTCTGCTATTCTTGACTCAGTGTTGGTAAATAAGGGGCCGGAAGCGCTGCAAATCGCGACCAGTCCAGTCTGACGCGATGTTGTTTCGACCCGCTTCTCCCTTAAGCTATGCTGTACTTCGTTATGGATTGTCGTAAAGATGATCCTCGGATCTCGCTGATATTGATATGTTAATTGGTACGAATTGCAAATGGAGGAGCACAAATTTGCAGAAAAAAACAGAGAATTGGATACGAAAGTCAACATGATCGGAGTTCGAAGAGTTATTCTTCACGATGATGAGCCATCGGTGCGAGGCGGGCGTCCATCACGACAAAATGCAATGGCCGGCACCGTTCGCCGCGCGGCGGTGATTAACACCGCCAACAAAGGCTGGGGCGACTGTAAATCTTGTCGTCCCATGATGACGACGGCCGACGCTTCCCTGCTGCCCGTCGCAGACCCAGCAACCGCCCACGCTAACGATGGCCATCACGGGCGGAGGAGAAAAGGGCGCGCGGCCTCCATAATGTCGAGCGTTTCGCGCATTTCCGTCGCCAACATACAAAAGTAGTTTTCACGCGCGTGCTTTCTTGGAACTAAAGGCGGCACTCCCAGGACCGTCAAGGCCGAGTTCGAGGACAAACCTGTTTCTTACTATCAAGATCGAGAGCTCTCGACGAAGTCGCTTCGGGTCTGGCACCAGCTCGCCGTTTGCTGGGGCTTCGTGACGTGCGGCGCGGCATGCTTTTGGAATGCTGGATTAGTTTACGGATGGGGCACCGTAATGGTGTCGACTTTGATCAGTACTATATACACGTGGTGCTTCACTCGTGAGTTTTCTTTACACAATTGCGAAAAGACTAATGTGTCGCCAGTTATCATGTGCGAGCTGATGAGGTTCGTGGACTTTTTTAAAACAAGCAATCAATTAAGTTAAAACAGCATGTTACCGTTCTCGGGGGGCATGGCAAGCTTCAGCCGAGCGGCTTTTGGTAACGAAACATTCCTTGATGAATCTCAGCTAATTCCCTTAGGTCCCTACATCGGGTACGTGATCGGAAACTGTGAGCTTTGGGAGTATGCGGTTTATGTTGGTTTGTAGCAAGCGCACGTCGCCAGTCGCTAACCATAAAATCAGCATACGAGATGGTGTTGGTGGGACAGTGGGTGACTGCAACCGCGGGAACCTCCATCCACCTCGAGCCTGTGTGGTGGATGGTTCAAGTCGGTTTTGGCGCGATCCTTCAACTTTTTGGAACCCCAGTGTTTGTCAATGTAATGGTTGTAATGGCAACAATGACAGTTTTGGTACGAGCCATCGATCTTTTTGTTACTTGCTGAGTTAGTCTCGATAGGGTTATTTTGGCAATACCTTGTCGCTCGTCAGCAGCTTTGACATCGCCTGGGGACTTAACAACTACAACAGCACCTTTTTTGACTCGGCCTTGAACTCCACGATATCGACGCCTTCCCCCACTTGGGAGGCGTTGTTTCCGGCCGGTGGGATGGGCATTTTAAGCGGCCTACAAATATCGCAGTTGATGTTTACGGGTGAGAGTTCAAGGCTGTTAGGAGTCAATAACAAAAACATAAGGCCTCGAAACAATTCCTTTGATGACTGAGGAGTCTTCGGACTTTATTAAGGAGGGGCCAAGAGCCGCATTTGGCGTTATGACTACCTTGACGGTTTTGTACTTTTTTATTATCACAGTCCAGCCGAACGTTGCGTAAGTTTATTCAAGCACTATGTGGACACATTATTAATTTTTCCGTGTAGGCCCGGTTCGTATCTTTTGGCAGGAAGCCTTACTCCAGGTGGGTTGCCACATCCTCATTTTCGCTATGTGCATAAATTCGAAACGAGACTGACTCGAGCTTAACCTGCAGGCGTTGACGCCCTTGCTACTGTTTACAATATCGATCCAACTGGTTCCACATATCGGGCGGTGTCATTCATCTGCTTTGTTCTGCCGGTACTACTCGTTGATGCATCGTACACATTTAACGTTTTAGCAATACCTCGGAGTTTTGGCCATGATGTATGCATTCACCCGGCAATGCTACGCGGTTCGCTTCATTGTTCTGTTTTGTTAATTGCTTACATGAAGTGCTAGCTTGCTCGCGCCGGCTATATGCCTGCCTTCATGTCGTATACCAGGCTTCCTTACACGAAGAGACAGGAGCCGTGGCCACCGTTTTTGCTGTGCTTGGTGATTGCGACGGCGCTCGCTTGCTTTGCCTGGTTTGAACCAGGAACGTCAATGTCAGCAGCCCTTGGCAATGCAGGCACTATTTATGCCACAGTCAGCTACACTTCTACGGCGTGCGCATACATTTATCTCAGGTTCAAGTGTCCAGATGTTAAGAGACCCTTCAAACTTCCAATCTTCGTTGGTGTACCTGCAGCCGCCTGTAAGCCACAGTCTTCGACTTCTTTCACAGCTCATTATCGACTTAGTTCTCTTTCTGGTTTCACTTTTGTGCCTCTGCTACATGGCCTCGCAGCAGCTGTATCAGCTCGCCATGTGCATTTGCGGCGTTAAGATCTCGCTGTGCTTTGCGGATATGTGGATCTTCCACCGGAAGCACCTCGTCCTTTCCCCAGAGGAGGTTTTTATCCAGGCTCACATCCTGCCAGCGGGCAACAACATCGACCCGGCGCACGTCAGCAACGATGCCTTTGAGCACATTCAGCGAAGCAAGACATCGTTAGGGCTTGGGCACAGCGTGGACAAGATGGAGCCGCTTTGCGAGGAAGGAGAGGAAGAAGAGGAAGAGAATTATGTCCCCAACAAGAAGCTGGAGGCGGAGTTCGCGAACGTGATGGTCACTAGGGCCGTCGACGACGACGCCGACGACCTTCAATAATCTCCTTTTATTTATGGCGGAACAAGCCTGGAAGGGGAGAAAGATAGGATAGAATAGATTACACCATTTACACGCGGTCAAATACGAAGAAACCACATTAAAACTATGTGCTCTCTTAGATCCAAGTCTCCAGGAAATTAAAGTTGGTTGTTTTTTTATTTTTTATTTTTATTTTATTTTTTCTTTTTTTTTCCTTGAATAACAGCAGAAGATAACCAATAAGTATGCACATCACTACGTCAGGTACGTCACAGATTGGTCACAAGCAAAGAATTATGAGGTTAAGGCATATAACTACATAAGCATGGAAGCGGAGGATTAGACGCGAGTGCAACAGGCCAACGATAACAAACTTAAGGCACATAGAGCATGAGCATCAAACGAATGCTAGCACAGGTGAAGACAAAGAAGTGAAATGTAGGCATCTTCTAAGCCCAATTGCAAAACCAATAATCATCAAATGATTTGTCCGATTATGTACCCAACAACTGCCTGCCCTGCAGCTGCGGGTTTCATCCCACTCCATTGAAGTCCAACCACCGCCCATTCCTTGTAGCCGATCCACTTCTACTCGCGGCATGTTGGCGTCAAGAGCGGAGTTGTGCGCCGTTGAGGATCGGCTACGGTAGCGATGGCGCTGGCGACAGGACATGATCGAGTATAGCCAAGTCGACACCAGCCAGGCCTTAGTGGCGGCTTGCAAGCTCGTTTGCGACAAGACCCAATAGCGGCGAGATGGCGCGCGTTGACGCCGCGTTTGAGTGGTCGAAATAGGTCGCCGACGATACTCTGCAGCACCGAGTCGAGTGAATGCAAGTCTTTAGGGCTGGTTGGCCCCCAGTCCACGCGGAAGCGCGTGAGAGAGCGGTTCAGTTTCGTTGACACGCGGAAAGCCGTCGTCGGCTCTGTCGCTGCGCGATGTCGCCGCCATTGATAGAGGCGTCGTTGGCGTTGACGTGCACGTTAAACGGCAGCTTGAGCGCCATGCCGTCGGTATATGAATGTTCCGTCCATCAACGCGTCGCGCATGTCCCCCGACGTCGTCATGTGCAGAAGGGAGCTGAGCTAGAGGATGCGTGCGGCCTCGAGATCGCATCATTCCACGAAAGTCAGCTCGGTATTTCGATAGAGCCGCGTGTAGACGTCCGTGTGGTTGGGCTGCACGCTCTGACGTAACGGCGTAGCATTGGCTGATGAGAGACGACCATGGTCTTATCCAACTCCGGCGACGAGGTTCGTGTCAGCGCAAGCCAGCGTGTGGTCTGGGTCGCATCCTCCGCTGTCACCTTCCCGGTGCCTCCGCCTCAGGAGTGATTCATTAGCCCCCCAATGCTCGAGCCCGCGCTATCCTCATCTTCGTTCTCGTCGGCAGCTGCTGTTTTTGTACCCAGAGTCCCGCGCGCAGGCAACTTCTGTCCTCGTAAAACGAGGGCAAATGTAATCGAAGGGCTTTAGGTGGCTAAGCGGATCTTACCACTACAATGGCATCCCCATGCCTGCACACCAGCTCTAAAAATTCAACCGTCCGTTTCTGCTGCTGAGTGCTCGGTAGCTTACTTGTTTGGCTGCTTCTCCTTGTTAATATATTGGAATGTTAAGGGTTGTCAAGGTCTCGTTGCGAATTTCGAAAATGTCCAAACAACTCGCGGCTTGGTGGGCTTTTGCGTTGACAGGGCCGTCGTGGTTCCGGGCAACACCTCCCGGTGAAATGATACCTGGCAGCCGCTCCGAACGCTGGACCATATTCCTTCTATCATGTGGCGTCGAGGGAAAGAACGGGTCATCGGAGTGGTGCTGTTCGCCGCAGCGAAGGTGTCAACTTAACGGGGGTGAAGATCCAGTTCCGCCTTGATCTCGGGGTCCTGGTAAGCATCCAGCGCGACGCCGCGACTCCGCACCTTTCTCCTTCTCACCCTCTGGAGCATTTCAGACGCAATCCGATCTTGGGGAACTCACATGTCGACACGCCGATCTCCTGTGTGCATGCATGATCAGCGCCCTTTAGCGATCGGCATCCAAGCCACCCGCGCCTCGTCTACAAACAAAACGCGACGTTATCGACCTTATCGCCAAGCAGCAACCAACAGCGACTACCTGCCAGAATGATGGGCGAGCGCCCGTCGCCGTTGGATCACACGATGACGGAGGCCCCGGTCGACCGAATGGATGAACGCGTTACGCGCGCTGCTGCTGAGGACTTCCTCCCGAGCAACTGGTCTCCGTCCGTCATCGAGGACGATTTTGTGATGGATAAGGTGCCCGGATTGTATCGACTGTTGGAGATTTACAAAGACTCGGGTTCGGGCGGTTTAGGTGAGAATTTATGCTCGTTAGAGCGCGATGCTAACTCGCGCATGTGAAGTTGATAAGGTGATCCTCTGCCAAGAGCACCTGAAGAAGCTCTGCAACGACGTCTCGCCGGAAAGCTATCGATCTGTGTCGAACATCGATTTCGGCGTGCTCTCTAACTTCCGCCTGTCATTTGTCGGCGTTTACGGGAACAGACCGAGCGTCCTTGCTTACTTGCTGAAGCAGAATGCAATCACACGTGAAAGGTGTGATGACCACGTCGCGTATTATCTTCTGACGTTGATATTGTTAGCTTTGACATGCTTCTGGCCTCTGACCAGCGTTCGTCCCTCGTATTGAGGCCGGGGTTGTATCTTCTCGTGCCTCCTGGCGCCCTAAGTGTCGGTTACGTCGTACATTGGCCGTCTGACGGCGTGTTCGACGACGGAGGGGCGTCGCGTGCTGGTGATTCTGACAAGAGGAACATGGTTACGCTGCAGCGGTACCTGACGAAGATGTCGTCGAAAGTCGTTTGCGCGATGACGTTGGAGGAGTACTATGCCTTTGACTTCGACCGCGGCCAGCCGAGCCCTGTCACCTGCGCGTTCTCAGAGGCCTTCGCTGTCGATTCGGATGAAGATGACGAGTTTGAGTATGAATCAAATGAGTTTGAGGTGACTGAGAAACAATGTCAAAAGGAGGAGTTCAAGTTATATCCTGGTCTGAAGGCATGTTCTGTTGGATACACCACCTACTAACGATACGCAGTTGCAACGTAAGCCATTCACATCCGTAACGACGAGCTCTTCTGTTCACCAGCCTGTTTTTGTTACCAGTGGCTCCCATCAAACTGTTCTTGTCCCACGTGTGATTCCGCGGGCTACGGAGATAGTTCGGCATCAAATTACTGTGAACACGGCACGCCGCGCCATAAATTTCCTCACGACCGCTCCGAAGGCCGGCGCGTCGCGCTTTGAGAATCCGGAAGAAATGAGTTTTTCTTTCCGTCTACCAAACACCTTCTCATTCGAGGAATTTGAAACGCTTGCCCCTGTGCTCGATAAAATAGCGACGGGAAACGTCAAGCCAGCGGCGGACGACGAAGATATCTTCATTGGGAAAGCGACAGAGCGTGATGGTTTTGTTGGACTTATTTCCGCGTACAACGACGCTTGTGCACGCTTGACCGCGGAGACGAAACAACTCGCGCGTGACCTTCGAGCTGAGACCGAAAGGTCCGCTTTAAAGTTGAAAAGCGATATTCAAATTTACCAACGGTATCAACTATGGAAATCGTTTGGGTCCGTTCTATTTCCTTTTTGTTATGGCTCTTACAATGGTGCAGCGCACTTACGCTCAATATGTTATTGGCGTACGCGAAGGTTGAAGATTTCGAAACTCTCCTTGCAGCTAGCGTTACCATCTCGGATACGACTCAAGGCGTTTTTTCATCGTCCGACGAATTTAAGGACGAGAATATGATCAACGCGTTAATTCCACATGACGAGAGGATTTTGGACAAGCAAGGTTTGTGTTGAAGGGAGTCGAGAAAAAAGTAATGGCGAGCAGGTCCGGTAGTCGTTAAAACGAACGACCGCAGCGGCTTTGAAACTGCAGACGAAATGCAAAAGGACTTGATACTCCCATGTATGGTTATCTTTTCTTTTCTCTTTTAAAGTACGCTGATTAACCTACCGGAAGATATCGTGACCGTCGGTCCAATGCCTGATATTTTAGACATGGGAGCATGTAATAATAATAAAGCCGACGTCTGTCCTGCTAAGATAACTGCCGATTCAAGTATGTTTAGGCGTCTATATGCATGTTTGTCTTAACAATTAAATAGAGACCACGACATCCGAGGTCACGACATCCGAACCTCCGATCAAAGCACTCGGCGAAGGATGTAAGTATTTAATTTTATTTTTTTTCATTTTTTTTTTTCGGCAAATTTACTAAGTCGAGAAGGTCTTAAAAGGCTGGATGTCGATTGCCCGAATGGGACGATTGTTGTCGAAAGAAAAATATCCGAGCTATTCATTAAACTAAAGAAAATAGTGCGCAACTTCAACTTCGCGCACGCGGTGGCTTCCGCGCTGACGATGATGGGCTCGCAAGATGCAGCCTTAGTGGGCATCGTCGAGAAGATCTTCAACCACGCGCAGACGGGTACTTCGCTGCAGAAAATTATCGACGATTGTGAACGCGAAGGAGGGTCACAGATTGTGAAGTTTTTCAAGAATATGTTCAGCTTCATGGAAGCGTCAAAGAAGAACGATCCTCCGGCTGATATGGAAAAACTAATTGCCATTGCGAGGAGTGCGGAAGCGTCGGACATTATGTCTCGGCGCCAAATTGATGATGCCGTTTCCATGATATTTGGGGAGACTCGCCGTGGTGTCACGGAAGCTTCTTTTATCGAGTCTGAGATCAAATATGCTTCCCCCGCCAGAGCGATTTTGGGGCTCGCGCGGGAATTTAGCGACTTATGGACAAAGCCATGCCATGTTCCTGGATACCCGAAGTCGGAGGCCTTAGCGATAATGGAGTTAAACATGGAAAAGAACAACAAAGTCATCGAATTGAAGAAAGACGGCTTGCTGAAGGCAAAACGTCTTCTTGAGAAGATTTTTGTTGGGTAACTGTGCGTTTGTTTTCCGCAAAAGCTTACTGCTTGCAGGCCGCCAAGACTCATAGAGCGATTCAAAAAAGGTACTGCGTCGTGCCATGTGTATGATTTTTAAAATTCGAAGAATATGGATCGTACGAGATCGCAATTGCCACGGAAATGAACTCTGAGGAGAACATCGAGTACGAGATTTTGCAGACAAATCTGACCCAAGCGGACAAAAACACGATGACAAATTTGGGCGAGAGGCCCTCTTCCAAAGACGGTACACCGTTCGTTCCGTCATTGATCCCGGAGAGGAATCCGTACAAGTTTCGTTTGCCCGAATCCTCCAGGATAGTGTATGTTATTATTTTCGACGGCGCGAACTCTTATGAAATATAGTCGGGCTATTCAATGCTCGAATGGGAAGCTTCTCCTGTTTGTGCATTTTCGGGGGGAGGCCAAACTGTATTTTGGCGCAGCCGGGGACCTCTCCAATATTATTCGCGATAACGTGAAAGGAAAGCGGTTTACTCGTGGATACGACATGATTGCTTATCACGACAACGGGGGACTTCTTGTGCTCTATGACGCTGAGAATGGAACGGTTTGCTTCAAATATCGAAAATAATGCTTATGCTGTTATAGCTTACCACCTACAAGTTCGACGACGCTAGAAATGAGCTTGTGCGGCGAGATGCTCAAAACAGCATTCTTGCATGGTATAACGGCGTGCCACCGGAATTGTTCACCCTCATCTTTTTATCGGAGACCGCTGATGAGCTCTGCTTTGTTGAGAAAAGCGGCAGGGCGCGCATATTCAACCTTGTTTCGATGCAATTTGGTGCTATGTCATTTTACCTTCCGGCCGAGGAAGACACTTGCGCGTTGATGAGAGCCCCTGGTGGCGAGTGTTTGGTGGCAATTTCTAAAGTCGCTCGGCCTGAATACGAACAAGCGGAGCTCGAGTCGTCCAATGTCAAAGTTCTCCCAAGCGAGGAGGGCGTGGAAGTTACGCACGAAAATGTTGACCAGCTTTTCATTATTCATTTTTAACGCATTCTACAGGCTGACGACTTCATCTATCCGGAGCCGTCCGTATTGTTCGATAAGACCAGCAACTCGCCCGACGGGATAGATGCAAATTCGGACGATTTCCAAATGGTTGAAAACTTGCATTCGCCAGCAAACGCGATGTCGAGTGCGGGCGAATCGGCGGATTTACCGCAAAGAATGGCGTCACCTGCGAAGTTTCCTAAGGTGGAACATGAGGACGCGGGAGGAGAAGCCGAAAGCGAGAAATTGTTCTGCAAGGTATACTTTACATCTAAGCTTGGCAACGTCGCCCCTTTAGATGTCGAGTTGCCGGAGCATATAACGGCGCGAAGTGCAGCCTCACTGCAGCTTACCACCGTTTATAAGCAGCTTCACCTAGCCGGTATTAATGAGGTACATAAACATGTTACATCCTTTGTGAACTGACGGGTGTCAGGACGGCGAATTGTTTTCGTGGTTAGTGAAACTTACCGTGGAAAAGAATCAGTGGCGTTTCGAGAAGAAGGATGCTCTGAAAATTCCTCAAATTACAATCAGCTCCGATGGATTAGGCGTTGCGTGGACAAAGGCAACGGACAGAAATGCGCAGCGCTTGCGCGTCGGAGACTTAATTCGTGTTATGACTCAGACACGGACGATTATTGAGGCTTCGGGCAGGGTTGCGAAGGTGGACGTAGCCTTTGACCTGCCCTTTCAATGCGAATACAGCTTTGAACTGATTAAGCGGCAAACAACCAACTGTCTTTTGGACTTCTACGAGCATATGTTCCTAAAGTTTCCCGTACGGCCCGTTCTGGACACCGCCGAGTCTTTTGAGGAGCGTTCCTTACAGCAGCCGGGGTGTGGTTTGGTTATCTCTTTGGTCGAGATTGAGAACTTTGTACCTGTCGACCGCCCTAAAACAGCTCTAATGGACATGAATAAGACTTTTGTGTCAGCTTCTTCGTCAATGCCGGTAACCGAGCAAAGTTTTCATACCGAGGGGTCATTACAATTTAAAAATTATCTTTTGGGACTGTTCTTGAAACTGCAGAAGGAAACCCGAAAAGGTACAAGGCGCTGCCTAATGTTTGTAAGTCTCAACTTCGATAGATTGTTCGCGCCTTATGGCTTTCGCAAAACTGGTAGCTATCGACGTCCCTTCAGCGAATTCAGCGAATACGATACTACCTCCTCCGTATGGTATTGGTAGCTGGGTAATTGACATTTGTTGTCTGCTACCGCTGCAGTTTGCCACAACCAAAGGCAATCAGCTTCTTCCGCTTAAGGACGGGGTGGTTTCGCGCGATATAGAGGGACTTGACGTCGCCGCAGTTGCCAACAAAATTACGTTTGGATGGCTCGAGTCCGTTTTCACTCATTACGGTGCGCACAATATTCCGATCAAGGTATGATTTGCCGGACGATTTAGTTAACCCATGCCAACAGGTCCTTTCCGTCATGGGCCTTCAGTCAACTGGCAAGTCTTATATGATCAATCATATAACTGGCTCCCACTTTGATGGGAACGCGATGCGGTGCACGGAAGGAGCGTGGATGTCTGTGACTCCGTCAAAGGAAGCCGTATACGTCTCCCTTGATTTCGAGGGGTTAGGATCCGTTGAACGGTCGCCGCAGGAAGACATGCTCCTATCAGTTCTCAATGCAGCGGCAAGCCATCTGATATTGTATAAGGTAGAACTGGGCAATCCGGACCATTAACTAAGCAACTACGAAGACGAACTTTGCTTTGGGTAGATCGACCGCTTCCTTGTTTGAAATGTTCCAGGATGGAGCTCGGTATGCGTGGATTGGTGATTAAAACTAATATCGATAGTCTGTTTGAGCGTGAAAGGAATAACCGACTCTTCCGAGGAAACCTCTTTGTTCAAATAAATGACGTGCCAAAGTCTGATGAGCGGGATATTGTTCAAGAATTTCAGTCGAAGCTGATGCAAACCGTCGACAGAGGTGAGCTTTGCTATACATTCCGTAATAACACTTCAGAGGGTGGCGATAATTTTTTGACGCGCCTCTTCGCTCAGAATATGAACATAGAGCCTTGGCCGCTGTTCCACGACGCGCGCTTTTATCAAAAAATGAAGCTTATCAAGGCTAAAGCTAAAAATATTCAAAGTCCATACTCGAATACCGTTGAATGGAGAGAGGATATCAAGGTTTTGTTGTTTCGAGACATCAACTTACTGACGGAATTAGCTGTTACTTGCGAAGCTAATGGCTTGTGATTGGGGTAGCATGGACGATAACCTTATATTTTCTCGGACGACGCTTCTGTTATCTCTGCTGCCGACCGCATTGCGTGTCGGTCTAGAAGAAGAGGAGCCGTTTGCGGAGAAATTACGATCCAGGGATACCGGCGAGGTGATCGGCGACGAAGAGGAAACTGTCGATTTATTGCCGTTGTACGTCCGTGGGTGCAAGCCTGCGGAAGCAAAAAATATTGTTTTGCCTCCGGATTCCGGCTTTAGGCTGGTCACGGGTGTTGCAACGCCTTTCGAGGAGTCGTCTCGTGACGTTACAATGCTCTTCTCAAGCTTGATTGGTAGGCGCCAAGAGGCAGAACTCGATGAAGCATGGCTTGCGTCTCTGAAGACGTTCATCTCTTTTTTTATTAATCGACGAGTGAAGAGAGTGCTCGCGTTTATTGATAAGAACTTGGAGCGCTTCAGTGAGGACCAGAGGATTTTGGATATCAAGTTTGAGGTCAATAAAACAGTCTCAAATTTCAAGGCACTGTGGATAATCTGTGGTCGGCAGTGTTTAGATTGCGAACTGTATTGCATGGAACGAGAAGGCCATTTGCCGCCTCACGATTGCGGAACAGATCACAAGGTATCGATCTTCCATGTATTCCCCAACTAACGTACAAATAGTGCCACCACCTTTGCGATTTTTTCGAGTCGCATAAAGCTCTCAGTGATCCTCCTCGATGCAAGTCCAAAGCTGGACATAAGGCGAACCTGTCGGGTCGGTCGCATGCTTGCGGCGAGAGCTCTCACTGTTGCAGTGAGCCATGCAAAGTAAGTATTTATTCAGGTGATGTGATTTCTCTAAGTGTTCAGTTTGCCGGGCGGCCGCATTGTCAAAGTACTTGTTCCTTACCAGTTGGTCATCCCGATATGGAGCACTTGTGCAAAGCTCGTTCTCATTTTTGTGGGCAACCATGCTCTCTCGTCGACTCCATGTTTATATGCCCCGGAACCTGCATCAAAACGTGTGAAGACGACGAAGATCATCGCCTTCATCAGTGCGACGGTCGCGGATGCCCTAAAAGGTGTGAAATGCCAAATTGCAACGATCGTTGCCAAAGCAACGATCATTTCCACTCCAACGAAGGTGATGCCCGCCACTTCTGTGGGAACTCTCATCGGTGTACGCACGATTGTGAAAGCGAAGGAGTCTGTGAAACGAAGAATCAGCCTGAAGTACAAGAGACCTTGATACGCATTAATCACGGAGCTTTCCAATTTACAAAAGTAAGCAGGAATATTTGACTGATTTAACATTTGATAGCATACTCAACTAGGCCTTCGATTAAAATGCTGCAAAATGATTCCGCCAAATGAGCTCACGCATGCGGGAAAGCATGTCCACGTGGACAACGATTTCCACTATTGCGATAAGAGATGCCCATTCTGTGATTACTTCTGCAATTTGCCGATGAATCACCCGCAAATGGAGCACAATACCTCACACGGAAACATGATTAATACAACCTTCTCGTCGCTTGAGGATGATTTTGAGTATGAGAATGAGAAGTTTAGCGTTGGGGACGCTGGCGCAGCATGTCTTTGTTTTATGGTATAAAATCGTTTCTCATGAACCGTTATAACCGCCGTTAGTTTTGTAAGAATCTTGGGCGCCATGCTCACATAGATTTCTGCCGCACATCAGGGAAATGCAACCCGGACTCTACGAAGAGACACATCGAGAAGCCCCTTAATCCTGAGCCGCACCGCTCTAAAGATCACGTTTCGCACGCCCTATATTGGAAGCGTACGGGGTTCCAGGATCCGTATTCAAAAGATGACCGAGATCTTTTTGCGAAGTGCAATTCCGAGTGCGCAGGCGACGAACACAAAGGGAAGACTGATTCGAAGTCTTATTGCACGCTGCCCCTCTTCCATAAGCGCCTACTTCAAACTGACCCGTTGCCTAAAGGTGTTGGATATATTACGGCGGTAACCTTCACTTCGAATCGATTGCAAGCTAACGCCTTTCTTAGGATGGGCATCATTTCGAATGCAGTAATCCGTTGGGCCTAAGATCACTCTTCCACGTGGTGTTTGTTATTGACCAATCCGGCTCGATGGCAGCAATGGATAGACGACCCCTTTCCGGGACCCCTTATTACAAACTTTTAAGCGGGTCGCATAACAATCGCTTCGGCGCAGCGCTGGAGGCTGTAGCAAGATTTGTTGACCAAAGGCAAGCGTCGGCATGCGCGGCCCCGACTCGGCCGGGACCGGGGCTGGGTGACATTACTTCTTTGATCGTATTCACTAAAAACGCTACGACCGTGTTCACTGGTGCCGCTAACGTGACGTCTTCGAGCTTGATCAAAGATGTTCGAGGAATCTCTCCGTATGGCGGAACAAATTTCAATGAAGCAATAGCAGCTGCGGCGAACGTTATTTTAAGCAATTGGCATCCGGAAAGGTATGACACCGACGCCAACAGTTGTTAATATCATTAAAAGGATCCCGGTTGTGATATTCCTATCAGACGGAGAGTGCACGTACAGCGATACTGCTCTTCGTACGATTTGCGATAAAGTTCGACAGAAAGGGTTAGTTTCACTAACGGAGCGTGCGCTAAGTATCATGCTCAAGGAATCCGTTGATGTTGTTCACCGTGCTGTTTTCCTCAGGCTCTCATTCACAAAGCCTGAGTGAGATGGCCGAAACAGCCCTCAGCTTCCACGGACCGGCAGCATGCCGAAATGGAACTACCTCTGGTGGATTTTTCGCGGCGTTGAATGAGGTTCAGCTCTGCGATCATTTTGTAAACGTTGCCCAGAGTTTGGTCAAAGCCAAACCAGCGTTGATTGCTACAAGCTCAATGGGAAAGAAGTGAGGCTGTTGACTTGTCATGAGGAGCTTCGTGGAGATTAAATGTTGCTTTTCTTCACATCTCGCTTGCTTTTGTGATTATAACTGCCTTCATTGTTTTATGTGCATCTGTCTGCTTATCTTGTACATCTATACATACTTTATGCACCCATTTGCTTATGTTGTTCATCTATCTGCGTTAACCTAGGTTTGCATGGCTTATGTTATATGTACCATCTTTTTAAGTTTCATCCTTATTCTTTGCGGTGGCGTTGGGTATACGTCGATTTATTGTTGCTTAAAGTTGACTTAGTAATCGTTTTAAATCGGGGTTTTTACTGGTAGTAAGACGGCAATAAAACACCTTTCCCCCGACGCTTATTGCGATTAATTTAACTAGCCTGCGTATCACCCATTGTGACGTGTTGGACAATGACCGGCCACTCGAACTCAGCCCGATCGGTGCGGCGGCTTCACCACAGGCTGGTTGACACCCTTCAGCGAGCGAAACTGAGAGCATCGACAAGCAGAACCCACAGCTCCGTTTAGTGTCCTTCCCGGCTTAGAAAAGGTAATGAAAGGCAGACGCGCATCACGGGGCTTCTATCACCGTCACGGCTATATCGGCGACGCATTGGCTCTCCTCCGCGACATCCCTGCAAGCACTTGCCCTCGCCCCGTCCAACGGCATACCCGTCTTAAGCTTTTTTTTACATTGTAATTCTTTCCCCGTGTCCCGTCCCACCGTCCTTAGAATTAGGGATATCGCGCGCATAATCTCCTGCTCGCGTATTAGTCCGTAATCACGAAACCATCGTGGGCAAACGTTAGGTAGCGTCCTAGTATCTAGAGGCTGGCGTAGCTACTGTCTCCGCGATGATGAGTGAGGGTACTTGACTCAAAGCGGATAGATATACACGGCTACGTACTAAGATGCTCTCTAACAGGTTGCTTTCTTTTAATAAATAATGTAAGATCGTGGAAGTCCTACCTGAGACCGGTTAGTAGCAATACCACGCAGTCGTTGACTGGATCTCCATATACATGCCCCTCAACTGAACTGGCTGCGTTTTCGATGAACTCCTCGCAACATCTTGTTTGATCTCAGATCAACTCCATTTTAGTGACAATTTGTAGACATCATCCGCCTTTCATTGAACTAGCCGACGCCAGCCTGTCCTGTCCTTCTTTATTCGCATCCGCACGCTGTCGACGCACACACTGCGTCACTTTAGGCATCGCATGCCTGTTGCCCGTCGCATGTGATTTGCGAGAATAAGCACGCGCAAAAAATCCTTCGCGAAGAACACTGGCCAGTAGCAGCTGCTAGTGTGTCGCAAGCAGTCGGCGGTAGCCTGTCGAAGCAGTAGAAGTTAACGAATAGAAGTTCTAAACAACTCGGATATGCAACTCGCTGCCTGCATCAACCTGCCCGCCAGCCAGCAACTTCTGGGTCCTGTTCTTCAGTAGCCGCCAACCTGACTGTAGAGCGATTGCGGGGTGAGACGCCATCTGAGGTGCTGGCACGGACCGCAGAAATCCCAGAAGCGAGTTCAGATGGAGTAGATGCCGAGGCAAGCAAGGTGTAACGCTGGCGAGGGGGACTGGGACTGTTGGTCGAGAAAGATGCACGTGAGCTGGAGCATAAGAGTGTGACGACGTATTTAATGATACAAATGATATTCAACACAGTGAGATGACAAAAGATAAAATAAATGATGACGAGAGTGACACTATGACTAAGGAACTATAGAACAGAGTAAAAGGCCGATAGAGCTATTAGCAAACTTTATCGCGGTAGTCTAAGAACGTATCTAATGGGTCGACAAGCTCGCCCTCCTCGCCTTAAATGCGCCCTCCTCCATGACCTGAATCTTGTTCCCAGCGTTCGAGTCCGTCGAAGAAGCGGACCCCAACGACTCGCCCGTCTCCGTCCTTCCCCTCATCCCACCGCCCTCCTGCTCCTTCTTCCCCCAGACGAACCCCCAGTCATCCTCCCTGCTGGATCCCTCCATCTCCTCCATCTCCTCGACCATGAGGTCCCCGTCATCGTAGACTTCCTTGGCGTCGCCCCAGTTGAACCTGCCAAGCCCGTGCTTCTTCAGCGGGGCGCGTACATCCATCAGCCCGTGTGGGCCCATGCCATGGCGCTGGAGGTGGTGATCGTGCGACGGTGCGTGAGGGGAGAGCGTCTTGGGGTCGCGGCGGGTGCGGGTCATCGCGTGTAAGTGTGTCGAGGAAGGGAAGGGCGAGACGGGCAGATCAAGAATCGAGACGAGGAACGCAGACGAGGATGGGATGCGTGGGAAGATCGCTTGCTGTTGGGAATGCGGGCCGGGCGACGGACTTAAGAGCGAGACTTGACTCTACGCGAAGATGCTCAGGTTCGTTGCTGGTGTCGTTAAGTGCCTGAATACGCAGAAGCAGTGCATGCAGGAACAACAAAACAAAGAAAGAACCGCAATGCGTGCCACCCGATCAGCGGGTCAGCCGCAGAGGTTCGAACCGCCTGGATGAAATATCCTGCAATATCGCTGCCTTCAAGGAACACCGGCTCGTCCCAGCGGGATGAGAGCAGCCAGCAGCTATGGCGCCACGGCTTCGTTCCTTCAACTAATCACGCCTTCGATCACCCCGCCGATCATGCCAGAGTGAGGTAGGTGGTCCTGGAAGGACTTTGACGCTGGTTCGTGGACGCGGAAATAACAAAAACGACCCCAGCCACAAACGTAAATCCGTCTCCTTTTTCATTTTTTTTAAATCTCACAGCAACGCCCCTTTTTCTTCTTTTTCTTCGCGATAGAGATTCGATTTGTGCTCTGCTTGGCCCCAACCGCATCACCGCCATATAAACCTCCCGCATCCGTCCCCCTTATCGCCACAGCGTCCGTCCTCTTCCTCTCTCCCCTCCGGCGCTCATCGCGTCGGCCGACCGGGGCATCTGCTGCCCTCATCCTTCACTCTCCCCGCAACCCCGTCAACATCCGCCCACCTCTAGCGGACGCCAACGTCGCGCACCGGACCGCGATCGAGGTTCCGGTCCGAGATCGGCGCGCCGTGCGCCTCCCCACGCGGGCCCCACCACACGCGAGACCTTATGACATCGCGACGACGACCACTACACACAAGTCAGGGTGACGCCGCCAATGGCTCACATTTTCGAGATATACCCCATTCCCGCGATAAATCGAGAACCGTTAAGATTTGGGCGAGAGATTTGGAGGGCAGCGTCGGGGGGCTCGTGTGTGGCGGAGGGAGCTCAAGTCCTCCCGCGTTCGTTCGTGATGGGATGGTTGGGGCGCAGGCATCTTCCGGGTTGCTATGGGATGGATGGGTACAGGTGCAGCGTGACGGGAGCCCGTGTTCTCCCATTAGGTTGGGCGGTGCTTGGGATCTTTTTTTTTGTAGTTCTTCCGTTATTGTTCGAGCGAGCGGTATGACGTGACGGGGGCCCGTGTTTCCCCTTTTTATATGGTTTTGGTGGGACCTTTTGTGTGATATGGTCGAAGGAGCCCGTGTTCTCCATCTTAGTTGATTAGTGGGAGCCCGTGTTCTCCCCTTTGTGCGGGAGCTCGTGTTCTCCCTCGTGGGACTCCTCACTTGTGTTAACGGGAGCTCGTGTACTCTCGTAGGCGAAAACAAAATCCCCTCTGCCCCTGTTAGTGTAGCGAACGCCGTAGGTATCTCTTGTATATACTATCCCCTATACATACTCCTCAACGCTCTGTTATTTTTTCCCGAAAGCGCGATTGTATTGACTTCGAAATAAACCCGGGTTCAAAAACTTCATGTGAACGTTCTTGATTGTTATTGCCGAGTGACGGCAGATGTAGACAAGGGCGACCGAAAAAGTCTACGGTGAGTAGGCGGACAAGCCCTGAAAACGAATGACGCGAAGCACGACACTAACACCAATTCCGTATACCGGCGTCGCGCTCAATAGTTTTATTCATCTGTTCAAACTCCTTTTTTTGGGGGGGAGGTGCGGAGGTGGGGGGAGCGGGTGCCTTGAGTTCGCGGATGCCATAAGTTGACTGAGCGACGACGACATTACCCTCCCATCCCCCATAATCAGGCCTTTTATCTTTCTGGGAGTAAATAATCCTTTGGAAAGCGCATGTACTGCGAGGCCACCAAGTATATCCAGTCCGCTTTGGTCGTGTGGTGATATGAGGATAACTTCCGTGTGGAAGGCCGCAAGCTGCACCGAGCGGCCAACGGGCATCCTCTACAACAAAACACACTACACATGTATTAAGCTACGCAATTCGCTTTCTTTAGCTACCATCAATCCGAGTCCGATTCCTCTGTTCCACCCTTCTTCTTTTTCTCCTCCGCCTCCTTCTTCTTTCTCTCCAAGTACCTCCTCTTCGCGTCGCTGACCGTCTCCTCCGACGCCTTCTTCTGCATGAGCTTCGCCAACTCCTTCAACCTCTCCTCCTCTTCCATCTTCTTCCTCTCCCTCTCTTCCTCGTCCTGCCTCACGGCCTCGGCGACCAACCTCCTCGCCGCGGCCTCCTTTGCCTTCCTCCGCTCCTGCTCCTCCCTTCTCCTCTCCCGCTCCTTCTCCTCCTCCTCCCTCCGCTTCCTCTCAAACTCCCGCTTCGCCCGCTCCTCCTCCTCGCGCTCCCTTTCCAAATCCCTTTTCTTCGCGCCCGAAACGTTCAACCCGCCACGCAGCAACCCACGCTTGTCCACGATTTCATCCGACGCGTTTAGCTTCACCTGCCCGCTCTCTAGCGCCTCCCTCAATATTCCTTCCTTCTCCCTCTTCTCCTCCATCTCCCTGATACGTTTCTCCTCCGCCAGCGCCTCGATCTCCTCTTTACTCAAGCTCATCTCCGACGTCCGCTCCCGTTCCTCTAACATCCGTCTATAAAACCCGCTCATGTCCGCGCTGCTCGCCCTTTCCTTTTCCTCTCTAATCCGTTCCTCCTCCTCAAGTCTCCTAAGCTCCCTCATCTTCTCCTTGTAGGCCTCCGTCACAAACGCCTCCTTGTCCCCAAACTCGTCCCCCTCCTTCTCCCGCTCCCTCTGTACCTTCTTCTCCTCCGCCTGCTCAAGGTAGACCTTCCTCGCCACCACGGCTTTAAAGATCCCCTCGACGTACTTTGGCTTCTTGCTCGTCCGCTTGTCCTCGCCGTCCTCCCCTACCTCTCGCTTCCGCCGCCGTGCCTCCTCCTCAAGCTTCATGGCGTCGTAGGAGGCGTCGTAATCGAACACGTTGGGGTCCTCCTCGAGAGCCTGCTGGTGAAGGAGCTCGATCTTGCGGTTGCTGTTTTGGTGCTTCTGCGCGAGCGCGACCTCGCGGTTCACTCTTTGTTTGGCGGCGCCCTTGGGGGCGGAGGAGGCCGAGATGGTGTCCACGGGTTCATCGCCGCCGGGTGCTCCAGCATCTTCGTCGTCGGAGTCCCGGGCGGAAAAGGCGGCGTTAGCTTTACGCATGCCGAGGGCGAAGGAGACGCCTCCTGATGAGGAGGAGGCGCCGGGCTTTTTGGCGGCGTTGGCCTTTGAGGGGATAATGAGGCCGAATTTCTTTGGGCCCGCGACGTTGCGGAGGGAGCCGTTGGAGGCCATCCTGTTGCTGATTGTACCCGTGAAGAAGACTTAAAGATGCGCTGGCTGGGACGCAGAGTTGGAATTGGGCGCAAGGCTCGGGTTGCGAGGCCGAGTAGCTGCCGCGATTGTGCGCGGTTAAAAACGCGCTGAGGCAGGGGCCTCGACGTGGACGCCCGGCGACGGTGAGGAACAATGTCGTGCTCGCGGATCACGGAGCGGTCCGGGAGATCGCGATAAAGGGAGACCGTGATGAAGCCGCGATGAGGTTGCGGGAGTCAAGCGACGTTGGTCAGTAGTCCTGTTTCTTGTTTGTCAAAAAAGTGCGAATGCAAAGGTCACGACCCATCCAGGTCGCCATCATCGGCGCCGGCCCAGGTCAGTTCACCTTCTCCAATCCCGGAAGCAGCCATCGCGTTATATTGATCACTGCTGGCGCCGGGCAACAACGGGATGCGTGGGGGCGGATTTGACCGTTTTGACTAAATACTCGGTTCTCGCACTCCAGCCGGCTTCTACACGGCCTCCCACCTCCTCCGCCGCGCAACCTCCACCAACGTTGACCTACGCATTGACCTCTTCGACGCCCTCCCCGTCCCCTATGGCCTGATCAGATACGGCATCGCACCAGATCACCCCGAGGCCAAGGTACGAGCCCCTCCGGGATTTCTCATCCTAAAGTCCACCCCTCCACCGTTTCCTGCAATGCTTAAATGACACGCATATCCGCAGAACGTCACCCACTCCTTCCACAAGACCGCCCTCGACCCCCGCCTCCGCTTCGTCGGCAACGTCACGCTCGGTTCGCGATCTTTTCCACTCCGCTCCCTCCGCGCTCACTACGACCAGATTGTCCTCTCGCACGGCGCGTCATCCGAGCGCGCCCTGAACATACCGGGGGAGGACGGGCTCGTCGCGCCTGCGAAATCGCTCGTCGGTTGGTATAACGGCCAGCCCGGGTTGGACGCACCGCAGTACGGCTCCGCGCCGTTCGACTTAACGAGCGTGGAGGATGTGGCCATAGTGGGACAGGGGAACGTCGCGCTGGATCTCGCGCGGATGCTCCTGACGGACGTGGACGCGCTGCGAACGACGGACACGCCCGAACCCGTGCTGGCTTCGCTGGCGGGCAGCAGGGTGCGTCGCGTGGCGTTGATCGGGCGTCGCGGGCCGGGGCAGGTCAGCTTCACGGCCAAGGAGGTGCGGGAGATGATGCACCTGGGTGCATGCGCGTTTGAGTGCAACGGCGAGGATTTGAAGCATGAGAGCGTGACGCACGGTGGATTGCCCAGGGCGAGGAAGAGGGTCGTGGATATGATTGAGCAGTTTGGCGTGAAGGCGCCGAGGAAGGACACGAAGGAGAACGGGCGCGCGTGGGGTCTGAGGTTCTTTGAGAGCCCCAAGGGGGTTGAGATGGATCGGGAGGGCAGGGTGACCGGGTTGGTGGTGGAGCGGAACAAGTTGGAGGAGGCGACACCGACGGCGATGGATGGCGCGCCGCCGGACCCTGCGGCCGCGGGCGTTACGGCGGGTGCGGAGGCGCCGGCGAGGGAGTACAAGGCCGTAGGGACCGGGGAGCTGTCGATCGTGCGATGTCAGGCCGTGATACGGAGCGTCGGGTACGTCGGCGCACCAGTGGCCGAGGGGGAACCGTTCGATTTGAGGCGCGGGGTTGTGCCTAATGTTGTGGGGCGGGTGACTGAAAGCGACGGCGACGCGTCACTGGGACGGCTGTACGCATCTGGTTGGGTAAAGAGGGGACCTGTGGGCGTTGTCGCGGCTACGATGTACGACGCGTTCGAGACGGCCGAAGCGATGCTGGAGGATATGGTCGAAGGCCGTGCTGGCAATCACGATAGAGCAGACGGGTTTGAGGGCGTCGAAAGGTTGTTGAAGGACGGTGGCGTGCGGTGGGTGTCGTTTGACGAGTGGCTACGGATAGACGAGGCGGAGGTAGAGGCAGGCAAGAAGCTGGGGAAACCGAGGGAGAAAATCACGTCGATAAGGGGAATGTTGGACGTGTTAGACAAGTGATCGTTGATAGTACTCTCCTTCCAAATTGCAGATACATTATCAATATATGTGCCCCATCAGTTGGTTTCAAAACTATTAAAATAGAGATGCATAAATTTATTGCGATTTCTTAAGTAATCGGTGAAGGGAGAAGATGGCATGTAGACGTGAAGCGGAAGTATGTAGTGCTTATTTGCTGACTGCGTTGGTGTGGTGTGATCCTTCTCATGCGTAGGCACCCAAAAAAAAACATCTGCCGGCAACTCTTACACATTGTCCTTCGTTGCACGGGTTGAGAGAAAAAATAAAATGAAGAAGAGACTTGGCGCAATTTCGCAATAGAAGAATAGGTACTCTACTCAAACAAAAAGTAAAAGACGAAAACTCAAGCTTTTCCGCGCTTTAAACCTAGCAAGACGAGGAAGTAAGCGAAAAGGCCGACACAGGGCCTGCATTTAAACAAAAGAAAAGGGAAGGGCCACAAATAACATGATCTAGCGCTTAAGTGCAATGTCAATGGAACTACGTAGTAAATAGCGGGCAAAAGGGTGAAAACAACGGAGAGGGAACAACCCGGCCCGCATATGCGCACGGCATTAGCAACGGGGTATCGCCGTGCGGAGTGCGGACAGCCGGTACGGATGTGTAATAGAGAGAGACAAAAAAAGGTGAATGTAAACAAAAAAAGGGGAGGAAGAATCGGCACCCTACAAAGCAACCTCACACGCCCGTGAAAATGCGCGACGCATAAAGGTCGACAAGTCTGGCCAAAGGCAAGCCAGCGCCGCCACGCGGCGCCTCAACAACGGGCCGCAACTTCCCTTCAAGGTGGGGCCCTCTCACGTGCAACACCGACTTTCCAAATCCTAACCCCCCCGACGGCCGCCCTTCGTTACAGGAACTCCTTCGGCATATCGCACCCCTTGCTGAAATCCCACACGGCAATCTTCCGATCCTGTAAAAAAAACCAAAACCCATTATTAGAAACAACCATTCTCTGCCTCATCGAAAAAAAGAACAAAAGCCAAACACACACCTGACTGGCGCTCACGATCCTATACGCATCCATCTGGACGTGGAAGACCCAGCTGCTGTGGACGCCCTCAAAGCTATGCAGCATCTCCCCCGTCTTGATATCCCAAACCTTGACCGTCTGATCATAGCTCCCGCTTACGATCCTCTCCTCATCAAAGCACAGCGTCCGCACCAGCTGGGTGTGGCCATACAGGGTCTTCAGGCACTCCCCCGTGTGGGCGTTCCAGACCTTGATGGTCTGATCGTTCGACCCGCTCACGACGGTCTCGCCGTCGAACTGGACGCACGCGAGCCCGCGGGTGTGGCCGACAAAGTCGCGGACGAAGGCCCCCGTGGCGGCGGACCAGAGCTTGACGAGGCAGTCCCCCGAAGCGGAGGCGATGAGGCCGCCGTGGAGGTGGACGGCGTTGACGGCGGCGTGGTGGCCCTCGAGGGTCCGGAGGAGTTGACCGGTCTCGAGGTGCCAGATCTTGATGGTGCAGTCCTTTGAGCAGGAGACGATCCAGTCCCCGCTGAAGCGGACGTCCAGGACGGGGGCGGCGTGGCCGGTGAGCTTCAACAACTTCTCGCCCGTGATGAAATCCCAGACGATGATGTTGGAGTCGCTGGACCCCGTCACGACCCTCCTCCCATCGTATTGCAGACAAAGGACGGACCCATCGTGCCCCTTCAGCGTGCGCAGACACCGCAGGCCGTCCATCGACCAGAACTTCAAGCTGCGGTCCCTCGACCCGGACACGATGCGGTGCGGGTCGAACTGGATACAATAGACGGCGTCCGAGTGTCCTGAGAAGGTCTCGGTTGTGCATGAGCCGGAGCGCCAGTTGCGGTGGATGATGAGGCGCTGGCGGTAGAGAAGCTTCCAGTCTCGGTCGTTCGTTTTGTTGTGGGAGGAGGGGAAGGAGGGGTGGTCGATTTGCATGGGGTCGGCTGATGAAGAGGCAACGAGGTCAGTTGCTGAGGAGGGGGAGGAGGAGCTGAAGAGCTTGAGCTTTGAGAACAAGGAGGAGGAGTTTGGGTTCTCGGGGTTGGTGGCAGGTGCGGCGGTTGTGGACGTGAAGGCTGGTGGTGCGGAGAGGGATGGGGTGGTGAGGGTGAGGGGCATGGCGTCCGGTGGCGGGTGGACGGCGTTGGACGCGAGTCGCTTCCATCTCCGGAGGAAGAGGGTGCGCCAGATTTCGTTGTCGGACGCGACGGCCCGCCACCGTTTTGAGACGCAGGGGATGACCACGAACATGAAGAGGTCCTCCACGAACACGAAGATCTGGACGGCGACTTCATATGGTAACTCCGATATGAAATCTGTTTTTGATGAGGGGAAAAAAATTGTGATCAGAAACGGCGGCAAGTGTCGGAGGGGTCAACAACGATCGGTAGGTGGAACAGAGGGACGAACGGAATGATCAAACTCGTAGCTTCCCGCTGCGCACCCGTCCAACTACTCAAAAATAATCCAACAACAAAAAGATTCTTGCATCGCAGCTCGCCCGTCACTCGAATGTCCCAAATGCTTCATCCCATTTCAATCCTTCTTCACACCCCGCCCTCTGATTCCCTCTTCTTTGTTTCGTAAAACTCACCGACTCTCACAATCTCCTCAACCCCAAACGCGCTATCGGTTGCACTGACACATTTGTCCTCCTCCGCATCGACTTGGTTCTTCATCGCGTCCGTGATGGTTAACTTCATGCTTAAACCCGCCATGTTGTTGACGCTGCTCGTGGAGCCTGAGGGAGATGATTTCTTGGACCAGCTGTGGGAACAGGGGAAGAAAACGTCAGTCACCCATGACGACAAATAACGTTAAAAGGGGATAGAAGAAGAGCAGAGGTCATATCCACCGTGGAGCATTCGGGTCGCTTCGTTCCCTTTGTCCAGAATGTTGTATTATGCATGCAATGATTCCTGGATCCCACCCCGACCCCCGCACAGCAATCACGCCCGTCGTCAGCTCATCATGCTTCCCCATATTCCTGCTGGGCCCTCTGTGTCCGCTCGCTCTCTCACTCCCCCATTGCTCGACTCCGCTCACCGTTTGATCCCAAACATGTATCTCCTGCCTTGATCGTCCTTAGCGCCTTCCTTGATCCGCGGGAAGAAAACGGACGGGAGCAGCTACACACGATCCCCGTCCAATCTGCAACGCCGTGTCTTCCGAGCTAAAGGTGTACCCCGTTCAAGAGCGATAGGGTGGCGGGTTTCAATGGGCTTTTCCAAACGTGCAAGCTCTGTTTTGCTCTCCGGCTTCGAGGAGGTTAAACTGGGATCTCGGGTAGGCTGAAGGCTTTTGCGGTGGGCGGGGGGTTCGGGCCAGTGAGGACC
>JADGJL010000151.1:0-36803 GCA_027600665.1 Irineochytrium annulatum | reverse complement strand
CCCCCGCCCGGCCCTCCACCACGCCGACCCGCGCGCCTCGGACCGCGCCTACTCGCTTCTGAACCTTCTGGACGACTTTGACAGTTTCGTTAGGATGTCCTTCGTGGACACATTCTCGCGTCCGGGGAACGCGATCCCGTGGCCGAATAGGCTTGAGCCGGTGAACCACGTCGCGCTCGGGATGGAGCTGCTGTTAGCCGCGCTGCAGGCGCACGAGGCCGCACCGCTGGTCGACGATGCCATCGCTTATCTTGAGGGCGTCAGGGAGCTCATTAAGGGATGGGCCGCGGGCAGAGGCGTCGTTAGAGGCGCGAGGGAGCTCGGAAGATGGAGCGAGGTCACGGAGCAGTATCAGGACGGCGTCCGGAGGTTTATGGGCGCGTTGGAGGCGCTGACGGAGGACGAGAACCTTGTGGAGGAGAGGCGGGACTCGGGTGCGAGCGTAGGGGAGTGATTGGTGCGATACAAATAGCGTCGGGACAGTTTGGTAGAGTGCGCGGCTGTTGTATATTGGGTTTGGGAACCTCATGAAGGATAATTACTTAACATTATTTGTTTATCTGCTTTTCTCCTCTCATTATTAATGTTCGTCGTTGGCAAGCTCATCAACTGATCTGCCTTGTATTTTGCTTATGTAGCATTATCTTCATCACATCATCAGCTAATGTGGAATAAATATCCCGCTATCCTGTGCTACCTGCAAGTTGCATCGTAAGCGCCCTTCTCAGTTACCACCCTCCCTCGAAAGTATAATTGGGCGACAATCTCATTTTGAATGCTGATTCCCAAGCGTGACTTTTTTTTCTTTGTTTTTTCATTATAATTATTATTTTTTTCTAATTACTGATTTAAGCCGCCCAGTGGCTTGGAGCCAAAGCCGCAAAGTCAAAAGGGTTCTCATAACAAGCCCGCAACAATCTCCAATCCACCTAATGAATCCGTTCCCCTTCGCCAACGTCGACCTCGAGCTCTTCACCGGCCCACCGGAGCCGAAGCGCAACCGTCATCTCATCCGCGATGTCCTCCCTCCCCGCATCTTCCCCGAGATCTGGACCCGCATCCTCTCTCACGCCTGCTGGAACCTCTCTGGCCTCTCGCGCTCCACCGCCCTCAACCGCGAAGTCCGCGCCATCTGCTTCTCGACGCCAAAGTCCAAGTGCGACTTCATCCTTGCCCGCTGCCATGGGAACCTAGACGGCGCAATGAAGATGCTCGTCAGGGCCTGCAAGATGCCCGACCTGATCGAGTGCTTTGCGCTGCTGGTCCGCCACGGCGCGGTGTACGACTGCGGGAACAAGAGCATGAAGCACGCATGGAAGAACTGCCTGCTTCGCAAGCTACTGGGGAGGAAGGACTCGCTCGTGGCCGTCGCAGAGTGCTTGGGCGAAAAGCTGTGCAGCGGCGTCAAGTTCAGCGACAGTCACCGCGGGGAGGCGCTACTCCAGGCCGTCGAAACCGGGGACGACGCCATGATAGCCGTCTTGAGCGCTTCGTCATCCGAAGGGCCGAGAAGGGTGCCAGGCATCAGCTGGGATGTGGTGGTGCGGACGAGCGCGGACGTTGCGGCCGCGAGGGATCTAGCGACGCTGTTTGGATTGCTGCCGACGAACAACGTGGGGGACATCAGACACGCGGTGATTGCGTGCTGCAAGAAGGGTGGGGATTTTCTAAGGATGGCGGCGGAGATGCTGCCGGCGGAGGTGGACAACCACCTCCTGAGGGACAGTCGGGCGCAGGTGGCTCGCATGGTGTGGGCGGAGGTCGACCTAGCGGACATGGAGATGTTCCGGAGGTTAGTTGAGATTGGTTTGAAACCTGGCGTCGGGGTGGTTTGGCGGTATCTGTCAGACCCCGAGGTCCTGCCTCAGAGGGCCTCCGACGACGCCTTTCTGCTCGAGCTGCTTAGCGCTGGTGACTTCGCCAGCTCTAGTCGCCACGATCACGGCAAGATCACCGTTCGGGACGTGCTTGCTAGGCCAGATCTCATGCGTGACCTTATCGAAGCCCACGTGCTCAAGGCTAACTACCTCGACTACGAGATCATGAATGTGTTAGAAGGCTACGTTCCTGCTAATGAAGCCGAGAATCCGGCCTTCTGGGAGGACAAGCTCCGGCTCATCGATGATGTCGCCGCCGCGGGTGGCGCGCTCACGACCTACGGCGTCTCTGAATGGGCAAGGCGGCCGGAAGTGCCGGACGCTTACGTGATGGCCTTAATCGACCGGCTCCCTCATGGCGCCATTAACTCCGGGGACCACGATGCAATCGTCTCGGCGATAAGCTGGGACCCGCCTTTCCGCGTGAGCCTCCTGCTTGAGCGGTCCTTTCCGGTCACGATCAACGCGCTGAAAGCCGCCGTCGAGTGGACGCGGGGGACATGGGACCCTGCCTGGCACATCGCTGACGGAGAAGACGCAACAATCGTGGACCTGGTGCGGAAGCTGCTGGAACATGCGGACGTGCCTGCGCTTGTGGCCTTGGACAAGGAAGCTGTGGAGGATGGCGACATGAGGATGATTGTGGGGGCCATGGGGTTCCCCAGTGATGTCAATGAGGCTCCGCGGATACTCCCGGTGATGAAATTGCTCGTGGACGCTGGATTTGAGATCAAAGCAGAAGATGTGGCTTTGGCGTCGTCGCGGGGATGGGTTGACACCCGGGCCTTACTGCAATTTGCTTTGGAAAAATCGGTGTATTTGCATTTGTAAATAGTCTCACTTTCGAATAAATTCGAATTCGATTTATTTCGGTTTAGACGCATGTGGCGAAGACTAATAAATTAAAAAACTGCTACAGCATATTTCCAACTCTTCGCATTCCTGAAGTGAGTGCTAGGAATGCGGGGACATCGAGGCGTTTTTAGGATACTACGAAAGCAATATGCGTAGTCCATATATTTATTCTCCACGCATCCAACGAATTCGTTGATCAACCACCACAAAAAAACAAACAAAAAAAAACCAAAAACTAAAAGCAGGGAGAGTGTGGCAAATAGACTACAATGCGATGAGAATGGGAAAGCGAAGAACGAACGCAAAGTGCATAAAGAAGAAGTCAAGATGATGCATAGGCTTTAAGCGTTGCAAGTCGCAAGGCTTGACTCCGGATACCGCGTCCCCGCAACGGGGATGCGCGCAATGACATCCCTAACCGCCTTCTCATCCTCGTCCGTAATCGTAACCCGCGTCGCGCCCCAGTTCTCATCCAGCCTGTGGCTCTTGGTCGTCCCAGGGATCGGAATGCAGTGCGGCGCCTGCCTCATGACCCACGCGAGCGTGAGCTGGGCGACGGTGCAGCCCTTTTGCTCGGCGAGGGCCTTGAGCGCGTCGACGATCTCGAGGTTCTTGCTGAAGTTCTCGCCCGTAAAGCGAGGGTTGGTTTTGCGCCAGTCGTCGTCGGCCAGATCGTCGAGGGAGCGTAAGGCGCCAGTCAGGAAGCCGCGGCCGAGGGGCGAGTATGGAATCACGGCGATGCCGAGCTCCTTGCAGGTCGAGAGGATGTCGTTCTGCTCGATGTCGAGTGTCCAAGGGCTGTACTCGACCTTTTTAACCGAGAGACGGTTTAGTCAACGTTTGTGATGGAAAACCATAACCAATAACAGGCGCTTACCTGGTAAGCAGTGATGGGGTGGACGGCGTGCGCCCTCCTGATGGTAGCCGCGCTGGCCTCGCTCAGACCCAAGTATTTGACCTTGCCCTCCTTAACAAGCTCGGCCATAGCGCCAACGGTCTCCTCGATGGGCGTGCTATGGTCCACGCGGTGCTGGTAGTAGAGGTCAATCTGATCAACGCCGAGCCTGTCGAGGGATGCCTGGCACGCCTTCTTGACGTATTCGGCCTTGCCTGAAATACCGGCGAGTGCGCCAGTGACGGGGTCGCGGACGATCCCGAACTTGGTGCAGAGGAAGACTTCCGAGCGTCGCGTCTTAAGAACCTTGGCGATGAGCTTCTCGTTCGCACCGCCAGAGCCGTACACGTCGGCCGTGTCCCCTATAAAGTTTCTTGTTTTAGTCCGAAAATTTACTAACTAACAAATACAAATAACTCACAAAAGGTGCAGCCAATATCGATCGCGTGGTTCAAGGTCTTCAGGTTCTCCTCCTCTTCGCTGTCGCCGTAAAAGCCGGACATGCCCATGGCGCCGAAGCCGACGGCCGAGACCATGGGGCCGTTTCTGCCGAGCTGGGTCTTCTGGGAGTTGGTCATCGTGCTTGTGGGTGTTGAAGTTGAAATCGAGTGGAAGTCGAGTGGATAGAAGTAATTCGCGTCGCGGTCGGCCTTTTGTATTGTCGCCTCCGCCCTCCGACGCCGGCGGAGCCTTACGTCACGGCCAAGGATGAGGCATTGCCAATGGAGCAGCGGAGCGGGATGCGCGGAAGGGGCTCGGCATGATGTAAGTCTTGGTTCCCATGTTTGAAGTAGCGCCGAAAAACCCGTCTTGAGCCCCCAAGGCGCTGAGCCAAGGTTAAGACCATCAATTGTAAACATAAGTACAATACAAAAGGATTCTATTTGATAAGCGGAGATAGGGGGGTGAGTTGCGAGCTGAGGGGACAAACTTGTCAGATACCGAAGTACCGGCAGCACATACAACTTGGCACCGCGAAGAGGAACGTACAGAAAGGATAGAGGCTGTTGACTACGGAAACATGAGAGATTGGGATATAAAGGCTCCCAACACAATGAATGAGAAATGGCAACAAAAGAAAAGTTCAGTAAACAATAATGTCAAGCGCCCCTAAACCGGAAGCATTTCCATATCGCATCATCATCACCAGCCAATCTCAAAAAAAAAAAAAAATGATCGATTCACTGGAACCCAGGCTGGTAAGGCGGCAGACCTGTTCCCTCCGGCTGCTGCGGGTTCCACCCCTGTTTCTCCGAGGACTGCCCCTCGCTCCCGGGCGCCACCGCATCCGTCATGCCCATCGATCCACCTCCGGCGGACCCCTGCATCGGCACCGACGACGAACCCGTCGACATCATGCTCGACTGGGCCTGGGGCAGCTGCACGTACGGGCCCGCGGGGGCGGCCTGCTTCACGTCGGACATCCCGCCCTGTGAGCTCGGGTACGAGTATTCGCTGCTCGCGCCGCCGCCGAGGTACTGCTGGTGCGGCGAGAAGTTGGGCTGCTGCATGGTCGGGAGGTACGCCTGCTGCTGCTGGGGGGAGCCGTAGGCCTGCTGCTGCTGCTGCGGCTGGCCGTACTGCTGCTGCTGCTGGCCGTAGGACTGGCTGTACGTGGACGACGGCGGCGAGAAGGATTGCATCGAGGACTGGGCCGGGGCTTGGTAGAATGCGCCCGGGGGGGAAGAGACCGGGCCGGCGGCCGCGACGGAAGCGGCGGCGGAAGGCGGCTGCTGAGGCGTAAAGGGCTGCGAGAAGGCGGGCTGGTGATACGCGGCGGCGGCGGCGGCCTTTTTAGAGGCGCGGGAGCGAGCAAAGTAGACGGCGGCGCCGATGGCGGCAAGGACGATGACGCCAGCAACGACGGCAATGGCGATGATCATAGTTGAGGAGGACGAGGACGAGGACGACGAGGAGGACGAGTTGTTGGAGGAGGCGCCTCCAGTCGGGGTGGCAGAAGCCGAGTTAAGCGCGGAGGCGCCGGTGTGCGTCACGCCGGCACCGATAGGGGTGTTGGGGGCAGACGTTAACACAGCGGTCGCCGCCGGTCCGGTTGTGCCCCACGTGCCAGTCCAATCGCCATGACTGCCGATGGTGAAGCTAGAGCCAAAGACAACAACGTTAGATCTTGACCATCAGCTCAATATCATCAACATACTTAAACGTTGAGGACTGAGAAAATGAGAAGGTGTCCTCCACCGCCTTGCACTCGCTCGCCCCAACGGTGCTGAGGCAAATCCAGATGTCGATCTCGTATGTCGACAGGGGAAACGTCCCGGCCGCCGGGACAGGAAAGGTGCATTGCTGGGTCAAACAGTTTGGGCCCTCTACCTTAGGGGCGGGGCAGGAGACGGTGGTAGTAAGGCCTGACCACGGACACACGATACTTCTGCTTTTCAAGTCTAAAAGGTCGTATAGGACGAACTTCAAAGCTGCGTTAACTCATGGAGGTGTCCTAACAGTCCCCGGTACAAACCTGGAAATAGGCAGTGGCTCCCTTTGTCACAGCGGTCGTCGGCAAGTCGACAGCAGCGACCAATGTGTTATCGGCCGCGGACGCCTCTTGGAGCGACCCTGTGGTCGTGATGTTGTCGGCGATGGTGGTGACTGTCATTGCTGGTCTCGTCGCTCAGGGGCAGGGGCGGGGGACGAGCTTCGATCAGGGAGCAAAGTGAAGAAACGAAGACGGGTTCGGTGAAGTTTGGTTGGTGACACTGCCAGTTCCACAGATTGACAGACAAGCCAGAAACCTCCAATCTACGTATTGTCTTATTGTCGATCACTTTCCTTTGCTTCGTCGTTTTTCTTTTCGTTTTGCCGTACAGAGTTCCTCTCTCCCACAATCACTTACGATCATCATGTAATATCACAATTAATATTGGGGCCCATAGGCGCAACCAGGCGGTTTAAAAAATAAAAGCCAAGCGGAGGACAAATGTACTTCCACGACTCAAGTAAATAACTACCCGCAAACTAAGCCAAACAACGAGAAACAAACAATTTCGCAGACTGCGACAGCAAAAGGAGATAGAAACTTGAAGCATGGCGCTAACGACCAACACGATCTCTTTCACTCGTCACCCTCGTCCTCCTCCATCAAATCCGCCCCGTCCTCGTCCTCATCCCCGTCGTCCTCATCCTCGTCATCCTCATCATCATCCTCCTCCTCCTCGCTATCGCTCCGAATATCATCCTCGTCATCCTCCTCCTCCTCCTCATCCCACCCAGCGCTTCGCCCGTCGACCTCGTCGTCGTCGTCAAACTCTGCACCGTCCTCCTCGTTCTCGTCCAACTCCCGCTCCTCGTCGTATACGGCCTCGGCCTCCTCCTCCCCGCCGGTGTCCCGCGCCGCGGCGCTGTCGGCGCCGACCTCCTGCGACGACCGGAGCGCGATCTGCGACATCACGAGGTCGAGCCGGCCAGAAAGCTTCAGCAGGCGCTGGAAGGTCGACACGCGCGCGTCGAGCGTCTGGTGCAGGGCTCCAAGGTGACGCACCAATGTTTGGTCCTAAGATTTAAGAAGAGGAGTTCAGCAAATTGAAACAACTGGAAAAAAAAAAAAAGGCCGTGATTAAAAAAACTAACCGTCATCAAGAAGGCGGCATGCGCCACGACAACGGCCCGGACCCACTCGATAAGTGCACCAGCCCTCGACGGCCTCGCCGCCAGCCGGCCGACCAGCATGTCCAGCAGCGGGACGACGAGCCTCGCCGGCAACCTCCGCACTGTCGCCAAAATAATTTTTGGATCCGACACCATAAGCGTCGTCTCCAGCAGCTGCCGGTCGGACGAGTGCACGGCCTGGCTCAGCATCGAGTGCAGCGACGCAGCCGTCGGGTTCCTGGGGGGTCCCTTCCGCGGCCCGTTCCTCCCTGACGACCGCGGCGGCGTCGGCGCCGTCGACGGGTCGAGCGCCATCTCTTTCAGCCGCTCCTCCAGCGTCGGCTCCAAACCCGCGGCCGAAGACGTCGACGCGCCCGCAGCCTCCGGCCCATCCTCGTCCAGCTCTGCGGGCGCCTCGTCGTCCACAACACCCTCCAGCATGTCAGGCATGTCGCGGTCGCCAACGACGGCCACGTCATGAGCCTGTCGATACGGCTGTGTTGACGCGGCAAGCTGCTTCGCCTTGGCTACTTTTGGATCTTGCATGAGGAGGCCGCCGTCGGTGTGGTTGCGGGTCAATTGAACGGGGGATAGGAGTTCGTGGGTCTCGATGTGGAGGAAGGGTACGCGCTCAAATGTCGGCTTTACTGGGTGGCCGTACGCGATCAGGGTCTTGGGAGTGGAGGTGCCGGACGCGGTCTCGAAAGTCGCGGCGAGGATGGGGACGGCATTCCGCTCCTTCTCGGAGGCGGAGGAGACGACCTCGATGGAGGACTGGAAAGGGAGGGTGGTGATGGCGGGGCGTCCAGACTTCTTCGTGGGCTTGTTATTGGACGAATTTGACTTGAAGGCAGAACCCCACAAGTCGACGATTCCGAGCTCGTCCAGCGCCAAGACGTGATTTGAGTCGGATACGCTGAGATGGAGTGGTGGATTATCCAGCGTTAAAGCTAAGCAGCCAGCAGTCAGCACAAAGGACTATAAGATTGACTGAGAAAATTCGCAAGTAAGGCTTACCCGACACGTTCCCTGATGCGCTTACATCGCCCTCCTCCTCTGTGCAATCCCACACAGACAAAAAGCGGTCCTCCTTTGCCGCCGAGACGCAATACACCTTCCAGCTCCCCTCTTGCACATTGTCAAGGAACCAGCACTCCGAAATTTGAGTCGCATGTCCCGTAAACTCTCTCACAACACCCGCCGGTAAAGAGCCCGCCGCGTTGCCGGTGGAGGTGAAGGCTTTATCCGGATCATACAGTTTCAATCCGAGCCCCGCGACCAGGACGCGTCCCGTCTTCGGATGTACCGCTATCCGCGACAGCGACGATGGTTCCTAAGAATTTCTCGTTAACACCGTTCCGGACCAACAACATTCCGCTGTCCTTTACCTTGAACTTCCCCAGCAGCGAGCCATTCTCCCAATCCCACTTCATAACGTCTCCGGACGCCGAAACCGTGTACAGGATCGGCGTGGAAGCCTTCCCCGCCTTCGGCTTCTTCCCAAACGGCGCGCCACCGAACGCCATATCCGTCACGGGCGAGGGGACGTTCGACACGAGCGTCTTCACCAGCTGGCCCGTCGCGAGCGAGTACACGTTCACGTCGCCCGTCGACGTCCCAACGGCCAGAATCCGGCTCACGTGGCCCGTGCTGCCGTTGACCGCACCACCCGTCGCGGCGGTCGGATCATCCTTCTCCCCATCCGGCGCGCCTGACTTCCTTCTCCGCTTCTTTTTCTTCTTCTTGGCATCCCCTGGCGCGCCCCCGGCCTCGCCCTCATCCTCCTCCATCGCGTCGTCGCCGTTAACGGCTTGCTGCGTCACGTTCACTGCCCTCCCCCACGCGAGGCTGGTAAACTTGACGTTCTTCGACGGGCTCGACCATCCGACCAGGTGCGCTGAGGTCCGCGTGTCCCATACGGTGACGCGGTGGGCGTCAAGTGCCTGCGATACGGACGCGAGGTATTCTATCGTGGAGGTGTTTGCCGAGCTGGCGTTCGGGGTGTCGAACTTGGAGAGGAGAAAGGCGGGCGCAGGGTTGGACTGCTGGGAGGCGGCCGCAAAGGGGAGGCGGCCCTGGCCCTTCTTCTTCCGCTTCGCATTGGCGGTCAGGTTGGCGTTCAGCGACATCCTTGCCCGTTTAAGCAGCTTTTTTTCTTCTTTATTTTTTCAATAGTAACTTTGACTTTCGCGCTCCGTCTTTTCACCCTGACCGTATTTCTCGACGACTTCTATCGCAAGGCCATGGCCAAACGTTTCCTCATCTAAACTTTTATTAATAGTTTCTAGGAAACAGCTGGTTGCGCATATTTTTGGCCACAACATTAAGCATGATAAGTGATGATGAGTAGTGTGGGTGCTATGAAACGAGATCGAGATTGCTCTCGGAGCGGAACGCGTGGATGGCGTGTCTACCGTCTACTCTAAAGAAGCTAAGCGTGATTGGAGACCTCGATATCTTTGCGGGTAAAGAAATAACAGTCTGATTTGCATAGTCAGACAAACTGGAGATATCAAAAAGCGGCATAACATCTTACCTGCACATACTCCTGCAGCTGCGTCATTCGCGACTTCGCAACGGCCTCGCTGACGAACATCATCTGTCCCGGAAGCTCCGGTATAATGCGGTAAGAGTCTTCGGGAGCGTTGGTCTCTTGCACCGGCATACCCGCCTCCACTGGGAAATGCTGCGAAGAAGAAACAACTTCAGGCAAACCAACAATTGTTAAACTTACTGCCAGCAGCTGCATGTGCAAGTCGAAGAAATCCTCGAACGTATGCTTGATCATGCAGTATCCCCTCGCTTCCGAGGACGGCTGGACAAATTGCACGGCCATGCTATACACGAAAACGTCCTTCATCGTCCCCTGCTGGGAGGCGACCGCGCCTCCAACAGCCCTCCGCTCCACATCCATCATGACGACCTTCCTGACAGGCTTATTGAACGCCGGCCTCTTAATCATCAACGACCCCAGATCCTCGGTCAGCTTCCCGATCGACGCCGTAAGCGACTGCGAGCCCGCTAGCGAGTTCTCCTCCGAGTTCGTGAGCATGACAAGCGTGTCGATCGATCGCCGGAGCCGCGGGTCCGATCCCGCCCGTGAAGCGGATGCCACGCTGCTAACCGAACCACCGACGCCCCCCCGCGCAGCCGAGTGAAGTAGGCCGGAGCCGGACAGCTTCAGGACGCGCTCACGCACGCTTATGCTATGCACCGAGCCGGCGTCGATATCGACCGAGCCGGAGCTCGGCCCCGCGGCGGGGTCCCTGTTGACGGGAATATGTTGTTGATTTTGCTGCGCAAGGGATGGGAGGGAGTAGGAAAGAGCCGGGTTGGAGCCCAAAGGCGCAGTAAGCCGTACGGGGTGGTAGGAGCGAAGCTGATTTCGCGAGGGAGCGGACTGCGCCGTCGCGGAGCGCTGGTGGGTGGCGGTATCCCCGGCGGAGAGGCTGTGGACGGACGCGCTAGAGTTTGTGTGTGAGACTTGGTCTTGGACGATGAAGCGATTGGACGCAATCCGTGACGAGATGCTGGATTGGCTGCTTGCTAAAACGGCGGCGGAGAGGTTCATAGAGGCGGCCGAACCGAGGATGGAGTGGGTGCTGCCCGAAACGCTTGCAGGGGTGATGAGAGACATGCTGCGGACAGTTGAGCCACGGCCGGGGGACTTGGTGGCTTCACGGCGAGCGAGCGAGGGAAGAGGGTGCGTAGAGAGTGGCGGGGACGAGGGTGGCGGAGACTCGGTCTGAGGTGGAGACGCGGATGGACTGGCTGTGATAATATTTTCCGCTTTTGTCGGCCGTGCAGGCAAGGCCTCCCGCTCATCTTCTTCTCGCCGTTCCTTCCCCGCGCTTGCCCTGAGGTTCTGGCCCTCCGCACAAGCAGTTCCGTTAGCGTCCGCCGGCCGCTCCGTCTCTTCCCTGGCGCCAACCAAGTTCTCCGCCGATGCTTGTGACCGCTCTGCCTCCTCCCTTTGTAAATCCCTCTGCGAGACCGAGACTCTTCCCTCTACAATACGGTTTCTCAACGCACCCTCCGCACCTTCCACACCGGCCCCGCGTCCTTTAACCGCCATCCATGCCTCGATCACCTCCCCGAAGGACGCCATCCACGCCTCCCTCCCTTCCCGCGACGGGCACTCAAGTGTAAACCGAGACGTATTGACGTACACAATTTCCATCAGCCTTTCTGGGTCCGCTTGAGGTGGGAGAGGCCCTTGCGGAGGCGAGTTCGCCAGGAACATGTCGATCGGCACCATGGCCACGAGCTTCAGCTTTGCGGCCGACACGTATGTGTCCAAGGGAACCTGGTGCGCCCCGTTGTCGTCCTCCGTCAGCTTCGTCAGGAGGACGACGTCGTTGAACAGGTAAAGCTCCCGCCGCTTCTTCTCCCCCGCAGGCGCGATCCAATCTACAGTCCCCGACCGGTGAAGTGTCCTCGACGGCGTGACGAGCTGCACGCGCTGCAATGTCAGGCGCGCCTGGAGCTCCACCATCCGATGTACGGCTTCGGCCTGTCGAGCGCCTTCGTTGACGATCGTGACGACCGTCTCGATCTTCGAGAGCGCCCCGCGAAGGTTCTCGGCGTCAGGGTGATCGTTATCGGTAGCTTTCAGGATCTCGCGGAGGAGGAGCGGATATTTGCATATCCGCTGAACGGGTTTTAAGAGGAAATGGAGTAGGCCGAGATTTCGGCTCTCAGGGGCTGCGGCACAATGATCGAGGAATTTAGCAACGGCCTTCGTCTGGCGGACGGACTGGAGCTTCATCATCGCGTAAGGGTGGTTGCTGCAGTACATGGTATACATCTTCAAGTAGTCGCTCACGCGGATGAAGATGTCACCGATTTGCTCCACAACGCCGTTCGCGCTTTGATTTTGACGATCCGTCAGTGACTTAAGCAGTTCCTAAATGACGCGTCAGTTGCGCTCTAGGTTAACTTCGTACAAACCTCGTTCACTGGCAGTAACGCTTCGATATTTGAAAAAATGACCGACATATCTTTCGGCCGCAGCAGTTTCGTCTTCTTCAGTTGCTTGATGTACACCTAAAACGATCTTATTGGACAAGATCACACATTGTCTACAAACCTCAATAACAGTATAAAGATCATCGACGAAGTCCTGCTCCGTCGAAATTAGCTCATAGATAATCTCCTGTCGTCTCCGCTCCTGCTTCGAGATCTTTAAGGCTTCCACTACCGCCTCCCCACCCATTTTGTCCGACCACGTCTGACGAGGTCCCGCGGGCACGCCAATGATTGAGACCATTTTCGCCGCGGCCGCCGCTCCCAGCTTCTTGATCCCTATGAGCGGCCGTGCCTTTAGCGTTGGTGTCCCTACACCACTCCCGCCTTTGCTCTTTGGCGCCGGTAGCGCTGCCTCCACATCCCCTATCGACTGAGCCGACTCGGACGAGACGGCCGAAGCAGAGGACGTGTTAAGCTCCGCCAGGCCGTCCTTTGCTTTCTTCCCCTTCTGTCGGTATTTCGAAAACCAGCCGACGCGCTCCGAGCCGGAAGGTGGCGCCGGCGCGGTGGACGTGGGTGTCGTCGCCCGGCTGGCTGAAGGGGATACTGGTGTGCCCCCTGCCTTCCTGGGCGGAGGAACTGGCCTTTCCATATCGATAGATGTTGTTCTGTTGTTCGCGAATGCAGCGTCAGGGAAGTTCGGTCGATGGTGAGGAAGGTTTACGGCCGTAGAGGCGTTCGACTCGCTGTCACTATGATTCACCGGGGCCGAAGTATGGTTGTCATCCCGCTGAGACACCCGCCGCTTCAGCTGTGCAAGGTTTTCTTCGTCCTCAGTGGGTGGCTGCTCCGTAGAAAGGGTTCCAGCGGAGGAATCGGCGAGAAATTGCTCAACTGGCGCGGTCAGCATACGTATAACAAGAAAGAAACGGTCGTAAAACCGGTCAACTAGGGTATAAGCACTCACTTGAGCAATTATCGACATTTGACTCGCCTTCCTCAAACGTCTCACTCGCGCCGCCGTCGTCCTCATTACCGCCGCTGACACTACCACCCCCGCCGGCAGGGTCTGCGACTAACTCCTCGGCCACGAGCTCGTCCTCCGTCAAGAACCTCACGTAACCCTCCGGAAACCAGCCCCAGTTCCCATTGCACTCGCCATATAGCCAGCCGTTCTGAGCCGGAAACTGATCTGGCATCGTTATCGGCACGCTGACGATGTCCTGCTCTTCGATGTTGAGCTCTTGCGGGTCCTACATTACCTCGTTAGATTTCTGGTACCCGCAAAACCCTTCCAAAGGGTTGTCACCTTGGCGGGAAAATCGTACAACGCCCTGGCGTACATGATCACGTTCGTGATCAACGCTGTCGAAGGCTCATGGGCGGCTTTCTCAACACCACCGTTTACCTCCTCCTGGTGGTCTTCTCCGCCAAAGCCGTCCTCGTTCTCCCCCGTGCTCTCATATGAGATCCTCCGCTGCAGCCGGCGTCTTTGCTCGAGCTCCGCCTGCGACGGCTCCAAAGACTGCTGGTTGAAGCGCTGCCGCATCTTCAGCCTGACGCCAACGTCCTCATCGTCGACGCCGCTCATCTACTCTCGTGGACGCTGCGGACAGGGACGGCGGGGCGGGCAGCAGTGCAGGCCAGCGCTCGACCGAAGGTAGATAGGCCGCGCTTTCTAGCGGATCGCGTCAGCTCGATCGCTGGTTCAAGTCCTTTGTGTTGATGTCAATGTTTCGTCGCCGTAAACACCATTAATTCCTCCCACTTACTCGGGCGACACGCACTGCGTTGCGATAAGTCGTTTAACAACAATTTCTATATTTCATGTACTTTCGATCCTGAAAGATACAATAAAAAAAAATTTGAGTGAAAAAAGGTGCTGAGGCCCACAATCGCGTTGTAAAATGCTTCATAAGATAATAATATAACGAGTTCACTGCGGTCTCGATCTGGTAGATTTCGTCGCATTCGCATCTGTGTCTCAGTGTTGCAGATCATCCCGCCTGGGGGGGTCAAATTCATGTCGGATTCGCCAGCCGCCAGGTATAGGCGAGGCCCGGTTGAAGCCCGCTTCATGAATCTGGGCCAGGAGCTTTGGGAGCAGATATTCGTGTATCTCGCCGACCCCGCACCGCTGCTGCTAACTTGCAGGTGAGAGCGTTTTTGGGTCTGGTTGCTCATCCCGTCGGACAGGTCCACCTACCATATCGGCAACATCGACACTATCCGCGTCGACTGGCTCTTGAAGCAGCATGGGCCTACATGGATCTCACTCTTCTCGCAGCCGTGCTTTGAGCCTTTCGACTCGATCTCACTCGAGACGCTGACCGCCGCTCTAGACGATGGCGGCGAGGCCGTGGCACAGCCAGTGGGAGCGACGGCAGCCAGCCGGCGTGCCGGCCTGATGCGGTCGCGCCTCTTCAAGCTGCTAAGGATTCACGAAGTCACCTTGCGCGTCCTCACACACGTCGGTGACACGCTGGACGAGATGATGCTGATGAGCTCATCCCTCGTCAACGGGGCGCTGTCGATGGCCACGTCTTCGAAACCGAGCAGGGCAGCTAAGCGTCTGCTCCGATTCGTCAGCTGGAGCGGGAACGTCGCTGTAAGCAGCATACGTACAATAGGAGGGATCTGCAGCGCATCTAACATCTCATCCGTTTCTGAAGGCCATCAATCACCTGCTGGACACGTGTCCGACCCTGGCAAACAACCGGCGTGAGCTTTCCATCGCCGCAGCTTACGCTATCAATACGGGCTCCGTTCGGTGCCTCCTTCCCATTTTGGTAAGGCGACCGGCTCTCGAGAGGAATGAGCATCTTGCGTTTTGCGAGGCCATTCGGACCGACCAAGTTCATGTTGCGGAGTTGCTTATGGACTACTATTATAAGTTGGTATTCGTTGCCTTCATTTAGTTATTGACCGTGTGACAGAGGCATCGTTAAAGAGCGCCGTGAGCTGGCTCATTCGGCTCGCAACCGTGGAATGCTTTGGGTCGGAAAGCCGTTGACGCTGCATTATTTGTTAAACGCCGGCGCATCGATGCTCTATTTCGACTGGGACTATTTTGCCGAACGGTCCTTGGAGCGAAAGATGAAGCTGCTGACAGACGATTTTGCAGAAGGCGACTCTGACATCGCATGCGAGGATGCTGACAGTCTTTTTCGCGAGTTGCTTGCGGTCTTGATTCACCACTTAGCCGCCGGAAGGATTGAGTTGGAGGATTTTGCGGAAGAGGCGATCTTGGCCGGCGCGTCAAGATCTGACATCGTGTTCCTGGAGTCCCTACTTTCCCTTGGCCTGGATCTTAGTGAAGGGGTACGGTCGTGGTGCCAGAACTACTGTTTAGAAGGGCTGACTTTTGTCTATGTAGGGCGAGGAAGCCCTCCAAAGTGCCGCGTCCTTCGGACAACTCCCCGCCGTTCAATGGCTGCTAGACCACTGTGTAGATCCGACGCACGATGACTCCGCGGCCCTCCGCGTGGCCTCGGCCCGTGGCTACGCCCCAATCGTCCGCCTTCTCGCATCCCGCGGCGCCGACATCTCGGCGCGCTCGAACGAGCCGCTCCTACGGGCTTCTGCCAACGGCTACGCGCCGTGCGTGACGGCCTTGATCGACCACGGGGCCGATGTCTCGCACGATCACAACGCCGCGCTCCGTGCCGCGTGTTCGGCGGGGCACGCGGATGTTGTGGACGTGCTGATGAGGAGTGGTGCGGACGTGATGGAGGCATTGGGTGTGTCAGAGCGCGTTATGCAGGTCATTGTTGGCGTGAGGGCGGACGAGAGGAGGGATAGGGGCGTCGACGCCTGGACAGTCGTGTCCCGCCAGGAGGATGAGGAGGACTATAAGGCAGCGGGCGAAGACGAGGATGAAGCTATTGCTGAGACGAGGCCGGCACCTGGGATTCAAAGAGATAAGGATGAGGATGGCCTCGATTTATTAGCGCGGGGCTTCCGCACACTGTGCAGAGGGTTCTCAAGCGAGTTAATGAATGCTTTTGGGTTGTTTACGCGGCCAGCGGCGTTTGATCTTACTTTGTATAATACCTCATCACCGGTTGGGGTCAGCTGGACGGAGGATCGTATATTTTGCAGATGAGCGAAGTCGTTTGACCCGTTCCTTCGTGCTTGTATGATGACGGAATTTACGTATCTCATTATTTTCTTAACCCCACCCACTCACACAAAAACCCTCAGTTCTGCTTTCTTTTTTATTTGTCATTGTACTCTCACTCTCATCCTTGTTCAACCTTTTGATGCCATATTCATAGTTTGATGAAATGTATTTATTATCTGAATGAGTTACATCCCCGAATAAGTTCACCTGCATCAACGCTTTCATGTCTGCTTCAAATGACGAGACCCAGGAAAAGCTACACATGCAGCCACAGCAGTCTCAATTATGGGTATTATAAGAAGCGAAGGATACTGCGCCAATATAATATGGATGCCAGGCAAATCCACAGGCTAGCAATCGTGGTGTCCAACAACGCAACAAGCACCTTCGACAGCCTCCACAGGCACCCAACCAATCCATCGACATCTACAACCTTGAGCTCCGTCCACAGCAAGTTCCATACCTCCCCGTCTGGGCACCCGCGACGACGAGGCTGCCAGCGCGTGCTCGTCCTCACCACCATCTATGGCGTCCTCATCCACTCAGCAGAACCCGACATCCGATCGGCCACATTGGCACCATAAGGAACGAAGACCGTAAAGAGTTCCTACGAGGCACAATGTGCCAATGCCCGAGTCGAACGCGGCAAACAGCAGCGACGATATTGAAGGGCTTCGTGACTGGTGAGCCTCGATGGGGGAGGGAGGATCCAAACGGCCCACGTCTCCTAATCGCGAGCCATAGTCAGCGCTTTACCAAGGCAGCCCCGCACGTCGCCAGCGTCGACCTGCCGTTGCTGTCTCGACTCCAGCGCCATTTCTGTTTTAGCAAACACCGCGATTTTTTCGGCATCAAGCCAATATCCGGTGCCAACCCACGCCCAGCCGGCCCAGCTCGTCAAGCGAACCCCATCGGGCAGCGTCCCTGCCGTCCCATCCCTGCGGTCCGGCATCCCCTCCTGAACACTGCCGCCGCCATGCCTCATGAGTTCCTCCGTGAAGTTGACGTCAGCACCTTGCGATCGCCGACTGTCACGCGGACCGCAACGACAACGGCCAGGGAGAACCACATCCCCTTCTCCTACGCCGCCTACTCGCCCAAGCCCGAGCGCCGTCTGAAGCCCCTCGCACGGGTTCCAAGTGTAGGTAACTTGCACCAGCAGCGGCCGTCTCCCCCCCGGACCGATCTTACTGTCAAGGCCATCGTCCGGTCCCTGCTTCTGCCACGGATCATCTGGGAGGCCCCCTTCATTGCGTCGGCCCAAGCCAAGTGCCCCGCATGGTTGCTGTCGCTCATGTCCGTCTTTGGGTTGTTGGGGACGCATGCAGCCTTCATGCTGCTGCTGCCGCCGCTGTTTTGGTTCGATTTGGAGGATGCGCAGGCGGATCATGAGCTGAAGAGGTTCGGACGTGGGTTCGTAATCTGTCTGCTCTTCGGGGTTTATGTGTCGGCCGCTGTGAAGGTGATTACAGATTGTTTTGATTGTGCACTTGGTGGGAGGTCTTTGCAGTGAAATGGACAGCTTGGGGACGCCACGTCGAAGGGGCCTGAGTCGCGGTTGATGAGCGTTTCAGGCTCGTGTTCTCAACAACCTTTTTTTGTTCTTTCTTTTCTTTGTCAATAGGACTTCCTCTGTCTTCCCCGGCCGCTCAGCCCCCCAGTTCGCCGCATGACAGCCACCGCCTCCATCTCACTTGAATACGGCTTCCCCTCGACCCACACCATGAACGCCACCACGATCTCTATGCACACTGCCCTCTACCTCCTCTCGGCATCCATGGGCGCCGCATCTACCGTTGCTGGACAGAACGAACCCATGAGCATGACAACCTCGGCCGCGCTCTTCCTTCTGGTGGCATACTCGGTCATCATGGGTGGCTCGAGGATCCTTACCGGCATGCACTCGTTCATGGACGTCATGGGTGGTGCGTGGCTGGGCGTTGCTGTTGTAGGACTTTGGTGGTATGGAGGTATGGGGACTATGGTCGAGGCGCTGATCACGGATAGCTTTATGGGCGTGAATGGTTAGTAGTTCGGTTTAGCTGAATCTTTGACGACTTACTCGCGTGCCCACTTGTCCGGTCTGACATCGTCTTCTTTCATGCAGTGCCAGCCGTAATCCTCCCTTTACTCATCCTCTCCATCTACATCCACCCCAACCCGGACGGCCCATGCCCTTGCTTCGAGGACTCTGTCGCATCCATCTCTGTCGTGGCTGGCGTCATCCTCGGCTCGTGGCATCACGGCGCCTACACCGCCGTGGGTGGGACCAGCGCGATCAGCGGCGTTATCCGCTTAGCCGTGGGCATCGCGTGTGTGTATGGGTTTCGGAAGGCGGCGAAGCGGACGTCGAAAGGTGTGTTTGAGGCCATCCTGGGACCGGATGCACCGCACATGGGACATGCGCATGGTGGGGAGGCGGTCGAGGACATTGATCAATGTGAGGGCCGGGCGGTGCCGAAGGAGGTGAAGGAGGTCGCCCTGAGCAAGTACGTAATAAAGAGGCTGACGGTTAAGTCGATGACGGACGGCGTCGTGTACGGTGGGATCGGGATCCTGGCAGTCGACGTTATACCGAGCCTGTTTGTGTGGATGGGCATTTAGAAAAACACTCCCTCTTTTGCGCTCATGCGTCGATTTCCCATTACTTGTCTCACTTATTATATGGCTCTTCATATCGGACTATTCCGGCTGCATTTAGCCCTTATGGCTTCACCTGATCATTGAACTCCTGGACTTTCGGTTGCATTTGGCTGTACCGCTATGGTTTTCTATTCACCCCCTATTTTATTACCTTGTCGGTGCAATACATACATTATAATACTACTCGATGCCGGTAGCGATCCCCAGGGTAATCGCCTGGTCTTCACAGTCCGAAAGGGCGGAATCATCACCTCGAAATGAGGAGGACCTCGCTCTCGACCAGCGGCTCCAACGCGTTCCTTGTGGCTGGGGCCGGCGCCACCGGCACCGACAGCCCGCAGGAGTCACCGCCGCGCTCCACGGAGATTCAGATCGATGTCGGGAACCGAGAGGAGGAGCTCCAACGCGACAGCCCACAGAGCGGGGACCCGGCGGTCGAGTCTCCTGAGCACCCGTTGCGGCTCATGCAGGCGGACGAGGTCGGCATCTCGTCCATTCAACTCATGGCCCTGCGCGATCTCGTCTCCGCCGATACGGCGCAACCGCCCGTGCTTTCGGGGAATCCGGTTTATGGGTCTTTGCAGACGCTTGCGACGCCAATGGCGACGATGCCGGATGATGAAGTGGTGGGTGGAGGCATGACGGATGACGACACTGTGCCCAAGATCAACATCGACACGGACAGCCGGTCTAGGTATTACTTAATGCTTCCGGATCCTTGGAAGTTATATTAACCGTAGCAGCGATGACACCACCCAGAAGTCCAAATCGGCCTACCACCGAACGCACGCGGGCCATCATCTCAGGGCGGAGCGCAGGCGTGCGGGTGGCGCTGGAGGGGCCGGAGTGGGAGGAGCGAGTGCAAACCTAGACGCCGCGAGCATCCACAGCAACGCCGGCTCGGCCGATGAGAGTCGGTGTCCCATATGCTCGCAGGCGCTGCCAAAGCCGCTTGAGACGCAGACGTTGCAGATAAGGCACTTGAAGCCGCGATTCTTGAGGGAGCTCAAGCGGGTATACCCTTACATCATCTTCCACCCTTCGTCAAGGTATGGCCCGGTTTTTACGATCATCAACTTTGAAAAATGTTGTTAACGGTTGCCGTTTGTGTGCAGGATCTGCGTGAAGGACCTCCACGTCGCGCTCCAATCCCGCATCGAGCAGCTGCTCGAGCTTGATCAGACAGAGCTTACCAGGCTCCTGGACGACGCCATGCGGAACTTGGGAGAGTACGAGCAGCAGGAGGGGAACTGGCAGAAGCAGTTCGAGAGTGGCTGGACAATGGGAGAGAAGGCCGCCGATCTGGTTGCGAGGTTCGGAGGGAGCTGGAGGTTTATTGGATACTTGCTGTCGTTCTTGGGAGCGTGGGCAGGCATCAACCTGTGGGTCTCTGTTCTTCGTTGACATGTGATTCTGATTTTGGCCATAAGCCTTCTTCCCGCCGTTGGTTCTGATAAGAACTGGGACCCGTACCCTTTTATTTTGCTTAACTTGATGTTGAGTTGCATTGCTGCGCTTCAGGTATTGAGAGTGGAAATTCGTCTGATTAACAATCTTCGAAAGGCACCCATCATTATGATGTCGCAAAATCGACAATCCCAAATTGACAAAGCCCAAAATGACTACATCTCGAAGATCATCCTGCGTGCTGAGCATCAGGTCCGGCACGTAAATGCCAAGATCGATCACCTGCTCGTAAGAAAATATCTTCATTACGACCGCTTACCTGCTTCTTTAGTCGCACCAATGGAAAAGATTGCTGGAGATTCAGGAAATCCAGATTGATTTGCTGCAGAACCTTCAGTTCCAGAATCGCCGGATGACCAGCTTCCCGAGCACTCCTGCACAACCAGGCATGACGCCGTCGACGCCGGCTCAGCAGAACATGGACGCTTTCTTCCAAACAGACAACAAGGCTGCGCGCGGTCAATCTATTCCGATATCGATGCCTGCCGGCCGCGAGATCGCGTGGACAGTCGAGACGGTCCCTGACAGCCACGTTCGGATGTTGCTTTCGCATCGATTTGGGATTCATAAACCCGATTCGGATGACAGCATGATCTTCGCGCATTGGCATACGGACGGCGACAACTTCATTGGGAACGTTGAAAATGTTTCGTTTGAGGTTCGGGGTGCGTCGAGGGTCCTCAAGCGGATTTCGTATGACATCTCGTTTACGGACCCATCCGCCACGTTGGATGACGTTTTTGCTGGGGAGGGTTCAGTAACACTGCGGAACGACTTTGATTTGAAACATATGCAGCTCGTCGGTGCGTTCTTTGTGTGATTAACAGGCCATTATCATTTCTGAACTCGGATTCCAGGTCGTCTCGTCCGCCTTGTCATAAATCTGAAGGATAAGCCCGCCGTGACGTTCGCGAACGGCGAGCTCCCGCCACGCTATAAGTCGTCGTTTTTCCTCAAGCGCGTCGATAAGATCACTGAGTTCTTTAAAACGCCTATCGTCCGCGTGAACCTCTCCTACGCCCCGCCCCACCAGGCCGCCGTCCTGAACCTTGCAAAGGGCCAGGTTGTCCGCCGTCTCCGCGTCGACTTCTACCCTTTGCCGCATGTTACGCGCGCCAACCTGCTTATGAAGATCCTCGAGCCCTTAACCCCCGTCGCGGCGGGCGGCGTCGGTGGCGTCGGCCCGGGGAGGCCGCCCACCCCCGTTGGCGGTGACGCGGGGGACCACCCGCACCATAAGCGCGAGCGGTCTAACCATAGGGACGGGGCGTCGAGGGCCGGTCCCGTGGAGGTCGGGTACTTGGCCGAGATTGTCGGAACGCGGCCGATGCCGGCGGGGTGGAAGGTCGTGGCTCATGCGGAATGGCCAGCTAATAACTTTTCGCCCGTGCCGGCCGCAGGAACTGGGAATTTGGGCGTTGGCGTAGCGGCGCCGGAGCCTGGATTGGGCGCGGATGTATTTGCGGCGGAGGCCGGGCCGGTGTCGGTTGTGTTGGAGGAGAACATTTGTGGACCTGGGACTTGGGTTTTTCTGTGTGATGAGACGCGAGTGACGTTTCATGGGAGTGTGGTTGAGGGCTAGCATGTTGACTACACGCTTTGGTTGCGGAAAGTACGTAACGCTTCAACAGAAGAACAAGAAAAGTGTAGTTGTCATCGGTCTAAAATGTCGGACCACTTGGTTCGATATCTGAAATGCCGGTGGAAGGGCTTCATCCACAAGCGTGAATGCACTACGCCAAAACGTCGCCTAGGAGGTGATACTTGATAAAGAGGAAGATTATAGAGATAAGTTACTGGTGGGGCCAGACGTCTTCGACCAAGGCCTTGTTAAGCACTCCCCCCCTTCTTCGCGCCAAGATTGTGGAATGACCAATACCGGAGTACGTTGCATGGGCCTCACCATAGCGAGACGGGCCTGAGCGCTAGGAAGTTGCTCAGTGATTGCATATTTATCTCAAGCCGCCATCAAATAAATAATGATCGGACAAGTGGTCCAGCCCCCATCCTCCGCGCAAGATCGCTTCCTCGCCCACGCCGCCGAGCTCCTCGATAACGGCAGCCTCTCGGATGTGACGATCCGAGCCTTCGAAAGGGAGTGGAACCTCCACAGCTTCGCGTTGGCCGGCAATCCGTATTTCGAGCCCATGATATCTGGTCGATGGGGCAAATCAAAGGAGAACGTCGTCAATGTGGAATTCGACAGCGATTACATCGACTGCACTTCTTTCGCCGTGATCGTGGATCGCTTGTACGGTCGGACGGCCCATGACATCAACGACGAGAATGTGTTGAATTTGACGAGTTGGTATCGTGCCTCGTTCATTAAATTGGATCTTACATGTCTCTTGCAGTGACGGCAGCGTTTATGAGTGACGACTTGTTGCTTGACGAGTGCAAGGCGTACATCGATGGGAACGTGACTGGGGAGAACGTTGCGGAATTCCTCAAATTTGCAGATGCGTACTCGACCCCGGCGAGCAAGAGCATTAGAAGGACGTGCGTTATGTTTATGCGACGGCACGGCACGCAGCTGCGACCGTCTTTGTTTAGGTTTGCATATTTGAGCGTGTCTGAACTGAACCATAATAACTGAGACTTGTTAGCAACTTGCCCAGCTCCCTGGTTTGCTCAATAGTAGGATCGGTTTTGTTTTGGGCACCCTCGGAGTACGAGCGATACTGCTTTCTTCGTGAAATTATCAACCATCGCACGGAATTCGTCGACGCGGTGGAGGTCGAAGCGCCTTCATCGTGCGAAAGTCCAGCGACCGACGAAGCGACATCAGCCTGCGGCACCTCAACCAGCGACGACGACGATATGAACGTGGACTCGATCCCGTTCACCGACACCGAGCGCGCATCAATGTTCGCCTCCGTGTCCTTCCTCAGCATGTCCCCCACTGAGTGGGACGAGGTCTTGCAGGACAACCTCGTGGAGGACTCGATCGTGCATCTCGCCTGCTTTCATGAGAAGATGCTTTTGGAGAACATCGCGGGCTTATCGGGATCTGAGAAGTTGATGGCCCGCGGCCAGGCATTGAAAGCGTCATATGGTGGCGCTCCGAAAAAGCAGTTTCCTTTTGATTTCACGGTGAGATGGAAGGAGCCCTCAAGGCCGTAAGTCGGATAAACGACCAACGACATGCTAATTTTTGCTAGGTTGAAGCACCCGATGTACAGATTCGCGTTTGAGATTCCAAAGTTTACGGTTATTCAACGTTTATGCTCGCCCGGGCATTATTTCGGTATTTAAAGAATCTCTGTAAGTCATTGGTTTAATACAAGTTGAAGGGGGCTCGACATGGAACCTGCTGATAAGCGCAAAAGGCAATGATAAGCTTGGACTTTACCTGTGGGTACGAAGCATGCAACGAAGCTAACAATTGTGTCAAGTCAGCGGCAGGTGTCTAAGAAAGGCGTCGTCGACCGTCGGACAGAGATTGGATGCTTCTTCCACATCATTGCGTACCTAAGCAGCGAGCCCGTGGCGTTCGCGATGGAGTCGACGTTCACCGGTGAAAGTACGGGTTACGGTCAGCACAAGGTGGAATATCTCAGCCAGGCGCTGACGGCGATAAAGTCTAGCCCGCTGAGGTTTATTGTACAAATTGGGTTGCTGTGATTCGTTGGGCGATGACGTGAACGGGCTGAGATTCGCTGATGTGATGAGAGAAAGCGAACGGCCTTGTGTGTAAATATTTGCAGCGATACCATTTTTTGAAATTTTTGAATAAGCATCCCGTACCTGAAAGGCTTGCACGACATGCGCTCTTACTAAACTCCATTTGCTACGATGATTTAAAATGACAGCCAACGAAAAGCGATCAAATGCGCAACTTCCGTCCTGTTACCTGGCCGCTCTGAAAGCTGGACGGCTCCGCGGCCGTCGATTAGTGCAGCGTAGTGTAGAAGGGCTCTTTACAGATAAGGTCTCAAGGCTACTGTTCGATCGACAGCAGCCGGGATTTTTGGTAGCCAAACCACAGCCCGCTTTTTGAGGAACTGTAAAGCCAGCAGCGTGGTCACGAGTTGTTAACCTGTTTATTGACGCGAGGCCAAACTCCAGCCATTATCCGTAATAACCACACCGCGTCCAACCCATGGAGGCTGGTCCTCAACCAACGTCCAATTATGCGTCCTTGTAGACCGCGCACTGAGATATTCAGTTCACGCGTCCTCATCCTCCGCTCGTTGTCCATGCGACAACGCGGCGGGACCTGTCGCCTCCGCCATCGCACTGGCTCTCCTGTCGATGTACCTGTAATCTTCATGCAGTCTACCACGGTTGGGCGTTGACTAAAAATTCTTGCTTTCATGCAATGCAATGAATGTCCACCGCCAGAGACCGCGGCTCCGCCGGTTGTCTGTGATGACGCGGCGGAGGCCCGTCGCTTCCGCCACCGCGACGCACTGGCTTGCTTAGTCAGCCGACAATGTTTCATGGCGTTGCATCCTCTGCCAAAAAGCCGACAAGGCTCCGCTAACGGATCCCCAGCGGAGCCCGTTGCATTGAGCAGACTCCGAGTACAAATGGATTGATCACGACAAGACTCAATCCACTCTACCAACCATCCACCTCACGTCCACTTCTGCAGTCAACGCAGTCAACATGACGAACGCAAAGAAGACTCAACTCGGCAAGAACGGCCCCATAGTCTCGGCCGTCGGCTTCGGCGCGATGGGCATGTCGGATTTTTACGGCAAGAGGGACGACGAGGAAAACCTCAAGGTATTGAACCACGCGATCGACATCGGCTGCACCTTCTGTGAGAGATTTTTTGTTTTCCCCTTTTTTAAGATGTTGGAACTAAAAGACAAAAAACAGGGGACACGGCCGACATGTACGGCTGCGGCGCGAACGAGAAGCTCATCGCCAAGGTCCTTAAGACGCGTCGCTCGGAAGTCTTCCTCTGCACCAAGTTCGGCATCATGCGCGACCCGGCAACTGGCGCGCTCCGCGGTATCTCAGGCAAGCCTGACTACGTCAAGAAGGCATGCCAGGACTCCCTCGACAGACTTGGTGTCGAGCATATCGACCTCTACTACCAGCATCGTGTGGACAAGCAGACGCCCATTGAGGAGACGGTCAAAGCTATGGCCGAGCTAGTTAAGGAGGGCAAGGTCAAATACCTTGGTCTGAGCGAAGCCAGCGCGGCTACCATCAGGAGGGCGCACGCCGTCCACCCCATCACTGCATACCAGGTAAGCACTTGTAAAGGGTTATGGTTTCCAATACAAGACGTTGACTAAACCGTCTCTCATTGAAAAGGTCGAGTACAGCCCTTGGACACTCGACATCGAGCAGAACGACATCCTCTCAACCTGCAAGGAGCTCGGCATCGCCGTGATTCCATACTCGCCCCTCGGCCGCGGCTTCCTGACGGGCGCCTTACGCTCCCTCGACGATCTCGCCGACGACGACTGGCGCAGGCACAACCCTCGATTCCAGGGCGAGAACTTCGCCAAGAACCTCGAGATTGTCGACGCCCTTAAGGCCCTCGCCGAGCGCAAAGGATGCACCGTCGCTCAACTTACGCTCGCTTGGGTCATGAAGCAGGCGCCTCACTGTATCCCTATCCCGGGCACGACGAAGAGCCACAGGCTGGATGAGAACTGGGGCGCGACGGACGTAACGATTACGGATGAGGATGAGAAGGCGATTCGGGAAGTTATCGCGCGCATCCCCGTCGTTGGGACGCGATACCCGGAAGCTGGGCTCGCGACGTGCAACGCTTGAAGCCTTTGTATCGGCCTGACTTCTTCCTTACACGCTTCCACTTTTTCATTAATCTTGTGCTGGGAGGATGTATGGCAATTTCATAAATAATACATATTTTTTCACAGTATCCAGAACATGTTTTATTGTCTCCGCATTTCTGTAGTACTTTCGCGAGCAGGGTTCTTCGCCACACACGGTGACCGAAGTGAAGCGAATTTGTGTTTTTTCGAATTTGTGACTGCCTACAAAGGCGAATGGATCGCCTTTTCCAAACTACATAGCTGTAAGACCCGCGTGTCCACCCATCCCCGTGACGACGCCAAGGCCACATCTTCTGCTTTGATCTCAAATCCAGCGTCCACGAGCAATTTCATCACCGGGAGTATCCGCGGAGCCTCATTGACATCACTGGGGAAGCCCATAGCCCAAACAATCACCCTGATGTCGCCATCCTCCTTAACTTCCTTGTCTATGGCCACAAGCGCCGGCACGTCCACATGCTCTAGCAGCTTCCGCACCAAGTCGACGATTATTGCGTCTTCCCCGTCAGCGATGCGGCAGGCAGGAGTCCACGTCCCCCGCGTCCATTCGACGGCGGCTTTCAGCGCGTTGATCGTGACGGAAAAGGATCGCTCAAGCAGGGAGCTCAAGCGTAAAGGTGCGCCCCAGCTTGTCGCCGCCGCCGCACGATTGCATCATAATCCTCGGAGTTAATGGCGCCAGGGGGGAGCCGGTCGATCAAGGCCATCACGTAAGTGTCTGGCACTTCCGGCCGCCCTGCCCATTCCGTGACGCCGTAAGTCGTGAGCGTGCCGCCCGCGGCCACGACATCATCGATGAGCCGGAGCTTGTCCTCCCAGACGGCCGAATTTTCGATTTCATTGTCGGGGACGCAGCCTTCTAACACAATCATGATCTCGTAGTCGAGGTAGTTAGCCTTGAGCACGTGGGCTTCGATAAGGTCACGCATGAGGTCTGGTCTAGCAAGCACGTCCCGAACGGTGATCTTGCCGCGATTGTGGCGATTAAACCCGGCAAAATCACCAGCGCTTAGCAGTTCGAGCAGAAAGGCATCGTCGGAAGCCCTCTGAGGCAGGATCTCGGGGTCTGACAGATACCGCCAAACCACCCCGACGCCAGGTTTCAAACCAATCTCAACTAACCTCCGGAACATCTCCATGTCCGTCAGGTCGACCTGCCCCCACGCCATGCGCGTCACTTGCGCCCGGCTGTCCAGCAGGAGGTGGTTGTTCACCTCCGCCGGCAGCATCTCCGCCGCCATCTTTAGAAAATCCCCACCCTTCTTGCAGCACGCGATCACCGCGTGGCTGATATTCTCCAAGTTGTTGGTCGGCAGCAACCCAAACAGCGTCGCTAGTTCCCTCGCAGCCGCAACGTCCGCGCTCATCCGCATCACCACATCCCAGCTGATGCCCGGCACCCTTCTCGGCCCTTCGGACAACGAAGCGCACAGGACGGCTATCATGGCGTCGTCCCCCGTCTCGACGGCCTGGAGTAGCGCCTCCCCGCGGTGACTGTCGCTGAACTTGACGCCGCTGCACAGCTTTTCGCCCAAGCACTCTGTGACGGCCACGAGCGAGTCCTTCCTCCCCAGTAGCTTGCGAAGCAGGCAGTTCTTCCATGCGTGCTTCATGCTCTTGTTCCCGCAGTCGTACACCGCGCCGTGGCGGACCAGCAGCGCAAGGCACTTGATCAGATCGGGCATCTTGCAGGCCCTGACAAGCATCTTCATGGCGCCGTCCAGGTTCCCATGGCAGCGGGCGAGGAGGAAGTCGCACTTGGAGTTGGGCGTCGAGAAGCAGATGGCGCGAACCTCGCGGTTGAGAGCGGTAGAGCGCGAGAGGCCAGAGAGGTTCCAGCAAGCGTGAGAGAGGATGCGGGTCCAGATCTCGGGGAAGATGCGGGGAGGGAGGACGTCGCGGATGAGATGCCGGTTGCGCTTCGGCTCTGGTGGGCCGGTGAAGAGATCGAGGTGGACGTCGGCGAAGGGGAACGGATTCATTTCAGGGCTCTTTCGTCGATGCAGGAAAAGGAAGCTGAAGGGAGGATCTTATGTCCAGTGTGGCTGGGTGCTCGACTTCGTGTCTTTGGCTCGCAAGCCACTTCAAACGGAAAGTCGGGCGGCTTCAATGGTAGGAGCCTAAATTTTCAGACCCCGTCCAATAGCAGGTTGGCAGAAACGGCCGCACCGCTCGCTCCATGCAGCCGTCAGCAGCTATCAAGCCGGCGGATTTGATATTGAGCACAAACCGCCTTGCCCCGAAGGTCGCCACTGTCGAGGCTGATACGATATGACCTTGGGCGACTGGATTTAAGCAACAATGAAGATCTCAACTCTGCGGGGAAGGAGGACGTGGGGTGGCTGTGGGGCTTCGGCTCCGGCGGGCGGGCGGTGAAGAGATTGAGGCCGAATTCGCCGAAGGGGAACAGATCCTTTCTCCTGACGAAGGCACGTAGGCAACTTCGCGGCACAGCCACTTAAGGAAAAAACACTGCAATTTTAATATCAATGATGTCGCGTGTCGAAGGCGGATGGAGGCTGTTGATAAGCAGAGTTCATTATCAGGTATCCGTTCACTATGTCCGTTCCTCCCCCGGCCGCGACATCGCAACAGGACGCTCCAAATTGAACTATCACGCCGCTAATGCGCCGTCGGTGCCCCTACGATGACGCCTCGATGGGGGCACCCGTTGAGCCCACATTGTCTGGTCCGGTGACAAAGCCCCCATCTCCGGTGACACGACTGTTCTGTTGTTGGCTGGCCGCGATACGAGCTTCGAGCATTAAAGACGGACCGGCAGGCGACCGCTCCTCCTCACCCTCAATCTCATGCGTGCGTCCTTCATCTCGGGCACCTTCGCGACCCTCTCCCTCGCGGCCAGCGGGCTCGCCGCGGCGCTCCCCGGCGCCGCCATCATCCCCGTTCTTACCCCAACAGCCGGTGCCGCTGTCCCGCTCACGGCCGCCGATCGCGCCGCGCTCGCGACGCGGTTTGCGCCCGTCGTTTACGTCCACCGCTACGATGCGAATCGGCCGGCAGATCCCGCTGTGGTTTGGTCCAAGAGCACGATCAACGCGGCCGGCTACTACGTTGACGTCCCCGCCAACCTTGCCGTCGGCGACTCCCCTGACGCGAACCGCCAGTACACGACCCCGGCCTCTTTCCAGGTCGTCCAGAACGGTGCGGTCCATTACACACAGCCGTGGTCATTGCTAAAATTATTGCGTGCTTTTAGGCCCTCACAACCTGACCTACGTGCAGTTCTGGACTTACTTCAACATCAACGGCTGCCAGGGCTTCCGCATCGGCACCTGGACGGGCTTCTTCAGGAAGGCTGAGCAGGAGTTCAACTGGTGCAACCTGGCCAGCCATGGCGGCGACTGGGAGCACCTCACCATCCAGCTGGACGGCCTCGTGTCCTCCGGTGACGACCTGTCAAAGTACAGCATCCGTAATGTGCGGTTCTTCTCTCGTTTTATTCGTTTGTAAATGACTGTGTGCTAACCGCAATTAATCAATTGCTTAAACACAGATCTGTTACTCCCAGCACTCCAGCTGCGCGTGGACGAATAGCCCTCCCCTCTCGGGCACGCACCCGATCTCCTACGCAGCCATGTCCTCCCACGCCAACTACCCGGCTCAGAGGAACGTCTGGCTCCAAGACAGCGCGTTCGACAACTACGTCTCCAAGGCCTTGCCCATCATCACCGCGGGCACGGTCCGTTACATCAACCTCCTCGACATCCTCGAGGAGTCCAACCTCCACACCTATGACTCGTCCGTCATCGTTCCCGGGTCGGGGCCCGTCAAGTGGGATCTGTCCACGACGGCTAACCACGATCTGACAGATTCCACGGCGTGGCCGGCATGGGCGGCCTTTAAGGGCGTTTGGGGCGCTAATGTGGACCAGGGGGACATCGCGGCGCCGCCGAGCGGCGTGCAGGACGCGAGCTACTTGGAGACGTTGCTCAAGGGCGCAAAGGCAGCGGGTGCCATCAATGGCTTCACGGGCGTGACGGATGGGACGCAAGGGCCCGTCACTCATCAGAGCTGGACGGACTTGGATGCGCCGCCGGCGTGAGGGGAGTGTGATTTTGTGACCAGATATCCGGTAGATACGTTTTAGATCAGTGCAATACATCTCCTAAATAATCATAGAGGGCATCGTTATAAAGTTTTGGCTGGAGGATGGCGCCCATGGGATACTTATCAATATGGCAATCGACCGCGATTTGTATGTCCAACATCTGCCACTCCTCTGGCGTTGGATGGCTGGTTATCAGAGGCAATTCGTCCGAGTTTGACGATCGAGAAGAATGCTGCGATCACTCTGCACCTCATCGTTCGCCGCAAGGCGGGCCACCGCTCTTCTGACCAGGCCCCAGGGCTCCGTGGTGAGAACCTATATCGACGCGGAATGGCCGCTGGCGCTGTCGCTGTGGACGATCATCGCAGAGTGGCTTAGTTAGACAACGGCCGTTTTTTTCGGTTCACTGATTTTAACATCTTGCTTTCTCCTCGAACAGCGGGCGGCAGCGCCTCTTACACGAATTTTCTCCTCTTACACGTCGACTGACAAGGGAACTTTCACGGCCGTATGCATGCCCATTTTGCTTGCTTCCCCTTAGCGCATTGTAACTAACTAAATGGTCCACCAGGATGGCAAGCAAGTCGTCAGCATGATCCCCGGCGACGGCATCGGCCCCGAGATCTCACGTTCGGTCCGTGACATCTTCGCGGCCCAGAACGTTCCCATCGTTTGGGAGACGGTCGACGTCTACCCGATCCTTCGAGATGACGGGCAGACCGTCATCCCGGACGACGCCTACGCCTCCATTAACCGCAACAAGGTCGCACTCAAAGGCCCCCTTGCGACGCCCGTCGGTAAAGGCCACGTCTCCATGAACTTGACGCTCCGGCGTACGTTCGACCTCTTCGCCAACGTTCGCCCGTGCCGCTCCATCGTCGGATACCGCACGGCCTTTGAGGACGTTGACACGGTTTTGATCCGCGAGAACACCGAGGGCGAGTACTCGGGAATTGAGCACGAGGTCGTCGAGGGCGTCGTCCAGTCCATCAAGCTCATCACCGAGGACGCGAGCCGAAGGTGCGCGGAGTACGCTTTCATGCACGCGAGGGCGGTCGGGAGGCCCAAGGTCACGATCGTGCACAAGGCCAACATTCAAAGGCTGTCGGATGGGTTATTTCTGAACGTCGCGAGGGACGTGGCGGAGAAGTACCCGGATATTGCGGTCGATGAGGCGCTGCTGGATAAGGCGTGCCTGCTCATGTGCCAGGACCCGTCCGTTTTCAAGGACACAGTGATGGTCATGCCGAACTTGTATGGGGACATCTTGTCGGACCTTTGCGCCGGCTTGATTGGCGGGCTTGGGTTGACTCCGAGTGGAAACATTGGGCTCAAGGCTTCGATCTTTGAGAGTGTAAGCGCGCTTTGTAGTTGCTCTGCGTCCGAGTTATTAACGCGTGTTTTTTCTAATCATAGGTCCACGGTACCGCTCCCGACATCGCCGGCAAGGATCTCGCAAACCCGACTGCGCTCCTTCTCTCCGCCGTCATGATGCTGAAACACCTTAAGATGGAGGAGCACGCGAACACGATCCAGGCCGCCGTTTTGAAGACCATCGCCGAGGGGGAGTTCAGGACGGGCGATCTAGGCGGGAAGGCATCTAACTCGGAGTTCACGAGGGCCGTCATTGGAAATCTCGGCCGAGTTTAGAGCTAAGATGATCCATGATGCGGGGCGGGTCTGCAAATTAGGACGGGTTGATGATTTGGGCGACGTTAGGCCCAATGGTGTAGCTTGGTGTCATGGCATAAGACCTATTGGATGGTCTTTGCTCCTTTTCATGCTTACCTTATTCATTATCGACAAAGATTTCCAGCAAGGGGGTCTTGGGATTGGTGTCGGCCGTGATTGCGGTGCTGGAGACGATGGTGGTGCATTTTGTTTTCACCCTCTATCACTGTAATACAATTTTGCAAATCACATATCGTCAGCCTTATCGAAATGGCAATCTTTTTAGCAGTCTTTACCTTTCTTCGGCGCCTCTCAAATGTCCTTTTAATGTTGTCAAACCATTGGAACTATTCTGAACAAGAACAGTTCTCACCAGTTGTTAGGAACAGAAAGCGATCACTCCCATGCGCCAAGACAAATAGTCACAATTATTTTAAGTCTAAAATAATTACATCTTCTTCAAATGGAGATGACACCGTCTTCCCGCGTCACCTCATGGCTCTCCCATGGCTCCACCATATCCCTCGCGTCCACCTCCTCCACCAATAGCACCACCGCCTTCGGCTGCCCCGTGCCCCCCGCCGCCGCGACCTGCCCACCCTCCTCCGCCTTCGCGCGCTCCTTCTTCCTCCGCCTCCTCCGATGCCGCCGTTTTGGCGGCGGCGGCAGCCCCGGCGCGTTCGCGTTGTGCATGTGCAGGTAGTGCTGGCAGTGATGCCGCGGGCCCGCGGATGTGCATTGTCGGAAGCTCCGGCCCCGTTGGTTAGGCTCGACGTGACGGCCCTCGAGCGTAAACTTGTAGAGCGTCTCGTCCGCGGCCGAAACTTTTGGCGCCGCGGGTTTCTTTTTGGGGAGGCCATGCTCGTCGAAGGGGTAGTCCGAGTCATCGGAGTCCCAAGAGGAGAAGGAGCTGTATGATGAGGATCCGGACTCGCTCGAATCGCCGTCGACGTTGTCCCAAGAGGAGCCATTTAGCGTCGCTGCGGAGGGATGTGAACCGAGGGTGTCGAAAGAGTCCTTTCCGTTGTTCGCGCTGTGATGATTTCGGTGCTTTCGATGGTTGCGACGATGGTGATGTCGGTGATGGTGGCCGTGATGGTGGTCAGCATTTGGTAGTTCTTCGGAGGAGAGCAACGTGCCGGACTTCGTGTAGTGTCCCTGGCCGTCCCGACTGTGCTGGACCTTTGATCTGCCGCTTGCCGTGTTCTTCCTTGCTCTCTCTCGTCGGGCCGAGGCCGGCAGACCGAGGGCCTCGTCCAGATCCATCGACCCATCCTCCAGCTCAAACCCGACGCCCGTGATGCCGGAGTCCAAGCCAGCAATCCTCCCATAATTCCCAGAGGCGCCAGCGAGGTAGACAGCTTGACCTGAACCCGCGGCGCTTGCCGAAATAGGACGCTGTAACCCCGAGACATCCCCATTCGACGCGGTGATTCCTTCACCAGCCAGGCCGCTCGCGCCATAGCGACCCCGAGTTATAGCCGATCGCGGCGGATAGCCGAACTGCCGGGACCCGTTTGGTATATTCATTTGGTTGTTGTACATCTCCGCGCTCATGATGCCGGGTCCGGTTGTCCTCTCCATGTCCTGGTTAACTTTCATGTTGTCGGGTATATGGTAGCTAGTCTGCGGAAGGATGGTATTCACGGACGGGATTGAGATGGGCTGAAACGGGTCCACAAAGTTCGCCCCCCCGCCGAGGAACGTGACGGCAGAATCATCAATGGCGGCACTGTCGTTTAACGAGTCCTGGGATCCTCGGGCAAACGCGCTTTGGGCCCTTCGCTCGGCGTCGGGCGCGAGGCTGCGTGCACCGCCCGGTGTCATAACCATCGCGAAGTTGTTGCCACGTCGGCCGGGCCCCGCCGTGCGGGCCCGCCCCGGCCCTCGTCCTGGAAGTGTCTCATCTTCTGCGACATCCACAGCCCCTCCTCGACTTAAGTCGGGCCCGAAGCTGTGAGCACCCGCCCCACCACCCCACGCGCTTTGACCCACGTCGCCCTGATGTCCGCCCCGTGCGCTCCGCCCCGCCGCGGACTGCGACCTCTGCCCGCCCAACATCTGGTGTACGGCCGCCGGGTTCAGCCGCCTCGAAACCGGTCGGTCCGTCCACTTGTAGCCCGGCCCACCCACCCCCCGCGCGCCAGTCGAGATCCTACCCTCCGACTCCCTCGGGTGGATAGTAAGCTCCATCTTGTTTAAATTTAAATTCGGCACTTTCTTCTTCTGCCCTTCCTTGCCCATCGGGAACGTCGGCGTGATGTACGACACGCCCGCGGACGTTCCCGGCGCGTCTGGGAGCAGCCAGTAGCTGTCTAAAACCCCCGTAGACGGGCGGCCGCCGCGGACACCCCCGGCCGGGTCCGGCTTCGTCGCGCCGTTAGGGTCCATCTCCGCCTGAAACGACCGCGGCTTTAACGCTCTACGCGCGAATTTCTTCAGCGGCGGGGGGTGGGACACCGGCGGCAGTCTCGAATTCGGCTCAGACAGCGGCGCCCGAGGACGTGGTGGTTTTACGGGTATAACGGAGTTCATGGCCCGCGATGCGCGTGCTGAGTAGGGCTTCTTGACGGTCGTTGCCGTGGACTCGGCGGACTTTGGTCGATCGGATTGCGGCTCCTCTGGTGGCGGCGGCGCCGGCGCGGGCACATCGTGGATTGTCCGGGGAAGGAGGACAGGTGCGGGGGCGGAGTTTAGGACGGCCTGCTTGAATTCTTCAATTTCGGCTAGCTCCACGGCGGCGGCGTAGCTTTGTTCAAAGACCACTGGCTGTGCCTCCATTTGCGCGACGGTCGGCGGTTCCCACTTTTTGAAGAGGTCTTTGAGCTCTGTAGAGCTGATTGTGAACTTCCTTTGCCGCTCCGATGGAGCCTCCTCTCTTGTATTCCCCGTCTCGGGTCGCCAAGTCCCCGCATCCACCTCGAGGGCTTCCATCAGCCTTTTGTAAAATTCCGAGTCCTTCTTGATGCCGCACGACAACATGAAGTCCTCATACTCTTTTCTTGCCATTCTTTACAAAGTATAAGAATTTACAAATTTGAAGGAAAGAATGAATGAAAAGAAGGATAGAGAGAGGGAACGATCCATACTCAAGACCCTCCGCGGCGTCCATGGCCCGCATCGTAGATTTAACCTTGTCGGCCCTCTTTTGGTGATCAAAGACGGTGTCGAGATTCTTTACGGCTGAGAGCGCCATGGCCATTTTGACCTTCTTACCCAACCGATGAAGCTCGAAAGCTTGTTCCGGCGTCATGCCCACATCCGTATCTGGCATGGGCTCGCTTGGCTGCTGTCCGAGTGCGAATTGTGCCCCGAACTCATCCTCGACGTCCGGGCCATGCCCGTCGATGCCAAGAGTTGGCCCTCCTTTCGCGCGCTCAAACTGACGCTGGTCCTCAAGAATATTGCCCCACTCCTTCTTCCGTTCTTCGTCCTCAGGCGGCGGTTCTGCCTCGACCCCACCTCCGTCGCCATCCTCCGCGGTCGCGCCATCCGCGGGTCCCTTCGGCATTGTCCGTGGTGCGCCGAGGAGCCGAGCAGACTTTCGTTGGCCGCCTTCGTCCGCGCTGGAGCCCTCCACGTCCTCGACCTTGGGCTTCCTCGGCTTTGGCCTCGGGAGCTCGGGGGTTCCCTGGAAGAGATGCTCTCCCCCGATAAGGTGTCGTGACATGGCCATTTTGTTGTCGACGCGTTCGTGGGTTGATTACGCGGCAACAGGTGAGCGAGGGCCGCCCGGATGCCCTTGCACGGGGATCGAGCCGCGCCGTGCTGACTGCTGGGCTTGCTGCGCGAGCTACCGCGCCGGTGACGGGCCCGCGGCGTGGCGAAAAGATGAGCAACAATGGACTGCGACCGCCTTGGTGATCGACCGCCGCGAAACAAGTGGGAGGGCTGGTCCGGCGGAGCGGCCTAGAGTCCTGGAGATCTGGAAATCACCGGCGCGTCACAGTGCGTCACGGATTTACGTGGAAGACGTCCCGATAATGGCGGCCCTCCTCCTGCTCATGGTCATGGCGCTAGGCGCCGAGGCCATCACAACCGTCAACGTGATGTTGTTCCCTATTCTGTCGAGTAAGTCGTCCTTGCGCCGGATCTATCCTGACGCGCTCTTGTAGATACGTCTATCGAGTTGAACAGCATGAGGGCCGTGACCGACGCGTATTTCCCAGCGAACCAGACGGGGATTCAAGTTAACTATCAGATGGCCTCCACGCTCGTGTCAACCGAGTATGCGTAGGTGTCCCATTTTCGTTTCGTTGGGTCCTGTGGACGCGTTGCCCTGAAGTACTGGCCGTTTTTAGGACCATGGTGGAAGCTTACCTGTCAACAGCAGACCCGTCTATCGATCTGTTCATGGTCAGTTACTGTCGTTCTTGTTGCTGTCCTTGCATTTTCTTGAACCTGACGCCTCCAAGATTGATGTGGTTTGGCCGGGTGACCTTGCAAGCCATCTACTGGACATTACGTCGTATTTTACTCCCGCGGATAACGCGATCCACAACCCGATGATCGCAAGCTGCGACATAGTAAATGGAAAGCAGGTTGCCGTCCCCTGGTACGCCGACTTCGGGATCATGTACTACAGAAAGGACCGTGAGTACATTATTTGGGCAGGCCTTCGATTCAAAGGTTCCTAACGCCGACGTGGTGGCCACAGTGCTAAAAAAGTATAACTACACCGCCCCGCCGAACACCTGGGACGAAATGGAGGAAATGGCAAGGACTATCACGGCGGGCGAGAAAAACATCGTCGGCTACGTCGGCGAGTTTGATGGTAAGAATTTGTATGCATTTCTGTGGCCTAAACACGGATGTGTGGTATTGTGCGCCATTTTCAGCGTACGAGGGCTTGGTGTGTATGCCTTTTTTT
>JADGJL010000150.1:0-36886 GCA_027600665.1 Irineochytrium annulatum | reverse complement strand
GTTCCCATTCATCCCATCCCCCAACGTTCGCCGTCATGACCCTCTCACCAGCATCTACCATCTCGTCCCCGGATACGGGCGACCTCGACCATCTTGAACAACTCAACGCCCAGTTCACCATCTCCCAGCACATCCTCGACGCGAGCCCACGGTCCCGCCTCCAGCGGAACGAGTATCGCGCGCGACACGCCGTCGCGCAGGCAATCTGCACGTCCCAGCTCCTCGGCAAGAGGTACAAAATCTCCCACATCCTCGGTTTTGGCTCCAACGGCGTCATCCTCGCCGCCAGGCCCGCCGGGAAGAGGGATCGCGTTGCCATAAAGATGATCTACAAGACCGGCCGGTGGAAGGACGGCGCTATACCGAGCGAGGTCGGCGTGCTGGACTACCTTAGCACGACTCACCCGCACCCTAACATCATCCAGCTCAACGCCGCGTGGGAAGGTATGTTTCCAAGAATTAATAGAGCCTCGCACCCACTTAGCTAATCAAATGCATACGTGTATACGCGCAGATGAGAACTTTAACTACGTCGTAACGGACCTCCACGACGCCTCGGGCGGCAACGCCCCCTCCGCCTCCACCGACACGCCCGACCTCGTCTTCCTCAACACGCGCACGGGCCTGCACGAGCGAATCCCCTTCCGCCAGTCCCGCGACCTCTGGACGTGGCTCAACGACCACGTTGTCGACGCCAACAAGACCTCTTCACCGATCTCCTTCCAACTCCCTCACATCCCTTTCCCCATGCGCCCGCCGCCGATGGACTCCGTGCGATGCATCTTCGCGCAGGTGGCCGACGCCGTCCGACACCTCCATGACCTAGGGATCGCGCACCTGGACATTAAGGAGGAGAACGTCCTCCTGAGCACACGCGATGACGGCGGCCTGCACGCCAAGCTCGCGGATTTCGGGCACGCGGTCGACGCGTGGGCGGGTCCCGTGTGGGGTTGCGGGACGGAGGAGTACTGCGCGCCGGAGCTGCACGCGAACCTGGCGTCGCATCGACGGCCGTCGTTCGGTCACGACGACGACGGCGTGCCGCGATCGATGTCCAGCCCGGGTGCGGAGACGTCATCCCGCCGCACCACGCTCGGCGCCGCACCGCCGTGCGACATCTTCGCGCTCGGCCTCCTGCTGTACTCGCTGCTCCACGGTCCCAACGTGTTCCCGCAGGTGGTGCTAGGGACCACGTCAATGGGGTGGGACATACGGGAGATGGACCTCGGGGAGAGCGGGTGCGAGTACCCGCTCGACGACCGGGAGGTGAGGCCGGACGCGGAGGCGGATTGCGTGGACTTGCTAAGGGGCATGCTGAGAGTTGACCCGGGGAGGAGGTTCACGGCCCGGGAGGTGGTTGGTCACAGGTGGATCAGCGATTTAGTCGGTGTGAGGGGTGCAAAGGAGCGATGGTGAATGGGCATGTTTGTTGACACTTTCGCGTATATCATTGGGGAGCTCGCACGTCACTATGAACTTCCATTCATTTTCGTTCTTTTCTTCTTTTTTTACGGGCGCGGGCGCCTAATTCGGCACCTAAAGAACCTCTTATCTGTTCGCATGTGCTCACTCGACACCGCGAGCATTTCTAACTCTCCACAGTCATGTACAAACGTATGTGGCCTCGCTTTAATACTAGAAAAACAGAGTACATACACCTCGTCAATAAAGCAGAAAGGTAATAGAGAAAAGTATGTAAAAGACATAACGACCAACAAACAATGAGGCATTACAAATCACTACTACAACTGAACCCTTTTGACGTAGACCGGAAGCCCTCCCGCCATAGCGTGCGTGAGCGAGAGCGCCGGCTGCGGGTCCGGCTGGTTCTTGTCGACCGTCTCGAAATCGAACTCGTCGCAAAGCGCCACGATCGCCATCACACCCTCGACCGTCGCCATCTGCTGGCCGAGGCAGATTCTAAAAGTCACAAAAAAAAAAAAAGGAATTAAAAAAAAACCCCCATCAATTGCCCGCAGACAAAACATTAGCCACAAAAAGGAAAACGATTGCCCACCTCGGACCCGCGTTAAAGGCGATAGCCTGGAAGGGGCTGACGCGCTTCAGGTTCCCCTCCTCGTCTAGCCACCGCTCTGGCTTGAACTCAAGCGCGTCGGGGCCCCAGAGACTCGTCTGCCTCCCCATCGCGTAGGGGAACCAGTTGACCTCGGCGCCAGCGGGGATGTAAATGCCGCCAGGCAAAATGTCCTTAAATTTGACAAATCACGTCAGCGTCAAACCGCAAAAGATTAACGATCAAAACATACCTCCTTGATGGCGATTTTGACGTTCGCGGGTACGCTCGGGTTCAGGCGAAGCGTCTCCATGAAGATCGCGTTCGCGTACTTGAGTTTTGAAACCTCGTCGTACGCCGGCACGTGGCCAGCGCCAAGGACCCGAGCCGCCTCCTCACGCACCTTCGTCACGATCTCCGGGTGGCGCGTGAGCTCCAAGAACGTCCAACTTAGCGCTTGGGCCGTCGTATCCCTTCCGGCCTTCCTCGACATTGTTAGTATGAAACGGTGATGGAGTGTACACATTGCGATCAATTACCAAGATCATGTTTAGAATCACGTCCCTCAGCTGGCGGTCCGACAGCGGCTCGCCGTCGTCCTTCCGCACGGCCATGAAGAGGTCCAGCAGGTCTTTGGACCTGCCCTCCCTCTCACCGACGTTCCCGTTCCCGTCCCCGTTCGCCCCTGAAGCCGCCAACATGGCCCTGCGGTTGCGGATGCGCTCCATCGCGAAGTCGTCGATGACGCGGAGGTGTTCGGAGAGCGTCGGCTTGCCGGGGAAGAGACGCTCGGTGTAGGGCCAGAACATATTGATCATTCTGTTTTGATGAAAAAAAATTAGGTTTAAATCTTTATGGAAAAGGGCAATGCATGCCGCTCGCTTAAGAGATCACACACCTCATAACCATAACCGCCAGCGTGCTATCGAACGCGACGGCGAACGCTGGTGGTTTGTCCGGCGTCTCAAGCGACTCGAAGTCATCCCCAAATCCGATCTTCCCAAACGTGTCAAGCGTGAAGTTGTGGAAGTATTGGTGCAAATCCACGCTGTCACCTTTATCGGCAGCCTCGCCAAGTTTTTTGATGAGGCGCGCGACATCGTCCCTCACGACCTTGCCGACAACGTCGCGGAACATGCGTCCTGCCAGGACCGTCGTCAACAAACGTCTCCACTAAAGATAGGGCTCGGAGGAGGGGGCGTCGCTCACCAGTAAAGATGTGGGAGGATAGCTTACGCTGCCAGCGCCAGGACTCGCCGTTGACGTTGAACTACATTGGGATGGAGGGATGGGTGGGGAGAGTTGGGTTAAACGTTCGGACTGAGGCAGGTGCTTTTGGTTAGTGACATACAATGCCGTCGCCGAGGAGGGGCTTCAGCGCAGTATAGAAATTGTTTCCCTTGATATAGTTTTGAAAGTTCGTCGAGAGGATGTGCTCAACAACAGCGGGATCTACAAAAACACTCCATTAGCGACGAAAGCACATGGCGCAGCTCTGGTCTCACCGACTGTGCACATGACCTGGTCGCCGGATATCGTCGGGACTGTGATCGTCCTGGCATAGAAATAGCTAAGAACTGCGTTCCTAAAACAATGAAAGCCCGCTCACCAGTTCGGTCCATACAGCAACGAGTCCTCATAGAACTTCTGATGCCGCCTGTTCGCGTTCTTCAGCATTTCTGCTCCAGATTGCATTAGTAGTGTACACAACAAAACTGGAGGGTTGCTAACGAAAGCAAAGCTAACCTGGAAAGAAACCTGCCAGCAAAAGGGAAAGGCAAACGAGGAAAGTATTAGAACACTTGGACACCGACATACGCAAACGCGGATTACTCACCGACGAACGGGACGGGCTTCGGACCCGGAAGGTTGATCTTGGACTTCCTCGTGTTTATATACAGCATCGTGATCGCGGCGACCTGTCATTCCCCCGCTGTGCGTCAGCGACGCACGGAAGTACGTGCACAGCAAAAGGGGATCTCTCACCAGCGGCGTCCCGATCACGACGCAGGCGACGAAAACCGGGCTGCGCGTGAGACCCATCCTGGCAGCGAGAGCGAGGAGGCGGACAGGGAGGGGGAGGGGGAAGCGCCGTGGGTGCCTGGCTGCTGGAGAATGCGGGTCGGTGGCAGTGAACTTTGACGACCAAGTGCTCCCACTGATTCGTGAGGATCGTGGCGCCATGCACACATTGTGGCTATTACCACCGTTGAGGACGAGGCCGCGCAGTTGGGAACAACACCTCCTGAGACTTCTACGCGCATCTTGTTGCCAGAGTACTTCTCCCCGCTAGCTCAGATTCGAACGCGGACGTAAAAAGACCGGATAAAAGGACGAGGAACGAAGGCAATCACAGTAAAATGGGAAACAAGGAAGAAACAAGGAAGATAATCGAGATTGAACCGCAGAATGTCCTCTGAGGCCTCGGACGCCCGCTCGATGTGCGGGTTCAAAAGGACCTTAAGCGTCGCTGAATGTCAAGGTGCTGTTTCCAACGAACAATTGGGTGGGAGAATGGAGGTACGCGAAATGCAACTGCTCAGCACCCACCAGTTCCCACCAACTAAGCTGTTTTTGTATGTTGCACTTTGAGTGGAAAATGGGCGCGGCAATGTTTTGACCGTCAACCCTGCAACCCTACAACCGAAATGAACAGCGCCTAGTTATCCTGCCTGCTTTACAACGCCGCGAGGCGTTCCTTTCGGCCGTTTGGTCGCTCGACGTTCCGGTCCTTCGGAGGTCTTTGCTCGAACCTTGCACGAATGCGCTCATTAGTCACTAACCCTCTCCTTCTCCTTCCCGAGCCCTAATGCGTGCTTGACGTGTTCTCGGCCATAAAAGCGGCCGTCCTCTCCCCCTCCGAAAGCTCTATCTTCCATCTCCTCGAGAAAGCCTCCCACTTCCTCATCGCAACTTCCTGACCACCACCGTCATGCCCTCTATCTCTATCTTCCCCACCAAACCCGCGTCCGTCGGCGCCAGGACCCAGACCCAGACAAAGGCCAAGGCAGCCAAGCCCGCGCCCACGTTTGCTCCCATCAAGGACGTGTACGAGCGCAGGATCTTCGGATCGTGCTAGAGGGTTGGTGAGGCCACAAGCTCACCCCGAGATACTGCTCGAGACTATCTGCGCGTCGGCTCGAACAGGAGATGTCGCTAGCAAGTGCTCCCGACAAGTTCAAGGCTGTTCTTATTGTTGATGATTTTATTGTTGCTTATAGTTGTTGAAACGCATCTGCATTTTTAGCATGGCATGCACGCCCTCATATATTTTTTATTATTATTCATGTTCTTTGGTGGCTCTTGAATAAATCCTCAATGAATTGCGCGTTCTGAAGCTGGCACACGACTCTGCTTCATCGGCAGGACTGCTTACCGAACCTGATCACCGAATCAATAGAGACATATTATCATGCTTGAGAAACGGCTTCAGTGTACCCTGCTACAAGAGCAGCAAAGCGTAACGACGACACTTTAAACATCAAATCCCACCCCGCCTCTGACCCCGACCGCGCAAATTGCGCGAAGTTGTCGCCAGCCCAGCCTGTTCCGCCGCTGATGATGGGATGACCTCGTCGTAATCCGTTCGGCAAGCAATGGAGAGCAAGAGAACGTTCAGGCTGCACGAGATCTCCCAACGCTCAACGAAAGCGGCCGAGTCCACAGGTTTCAACAGCATCGGGGGCCTGGTCACTAAGTCATGTCATCGTGGCCCGTGCGGTGTAGTTGAAAGCAGGTTCCGAGACCTTATCTACAAATGCGCCGCTCATCAGGTCGCTGGTAGGCTACGGAAATGCATCCAGCAGCCATGCATGTAGCAGTTAAAGCGGCCGCTCTAGGAACGACCTTGATCCAGCCTTGATCATTGGTCGTCAAATTAATTCACAATTCATTTGCCGCATCACCCGCATCAAGCCATCACGACGACCGCTCAGCACCTCCGGGAACTGCCAGGTGTGTTATCATTATCCTTGCCTTAAGTCACTTTTGAACGATTTTGAACTGATTAACTCCCCCGGGATTCGTTCGTGCGCAGCGGCCGAAAGAAATGGTGAGTTTGCTGCCCTTGCCACGGCAAGATTCGAGGCTAATGTTCGTTTGGTCGCAGTGCAAGCATATCCTCAATGCGCAGGTTGGGCTCCGTGCATGCAACTGGAAGGTGTTCCTCGTTTTCTTACAGGGGATATCAAAAATAGGTCAGCATCCGCGCACCATGCTGCAAGAAGTGGTTCGACTGCCCTGAATGGTTTGGCCGTTTATCTCCTTGACTTGCTGACGCTTTGCTTTCGACAGTCATGCGGAAGTGTCAGATCATCAACTAATGTAAAATCATCTCGTTTTGCTTTCGTCCTTTTTGGTCCGTCGCAAAGCTGACGGTTTCTCTCTTATTACAGACGGGTTATGGAAATGGTGCGTCCATGCAAGCGTATCGACGCACTTACCTGTTGATACAAATTAAGGTCTTCGCGTGCAAGAAGTGCAAGAAGGTGTTTCGGAAAGACATGACGAATTACGAGGAATCCGACGAGTACTGCCCGCACTGCGACAACCAGTACGTCCTGGACGCCAAAACGCCGGCGATGGTACGCTCTTTCATCCTTGAACTTTTTTAGGCGTTGCATATGAACGACGATATTGTTCGCAGGCGATCGGGGTAGAAGGCGACGACCCTCGCATGCAGAGGGATGCGCGGATGAAGCAGATGATGCTGGAGGATGAGGCGGACTTGCTGGGATAGATTTGTGATGGATGGTGGGATGCGTGTTGGACTTTCCTGTTAATGTGGGAGGGTTGACGAATGAAGCTGGTTGCAGTATCTTAAAGTAAATTTTTTTAATTTAAAAATCCATTAGCTTTAGACGAATATGAGATCTAATTGCATGCGCGAAGGTTTGCACAGCCTTGATCAGCTACTGGATGCAGCTGCAGCCCGTGGCCACGTGCACTCGGCAGTGCCCGACACAGAGGCGGCAACCCAGTCGAGCATAAGGAGAGGGCACCGCACTCTTCGACACCGTTGTTGCACAAGCCGTGCCCGATGTGGAGAGCGTGACCTGCCGTCATTGCGCTGGAAGCCCCCTCATCTCGGAACACCTCCAAGCATGCAACTCAACTGCTGATGCACGAAACGATATCAGAACTTGCTGTTCGGGGTCATATAAAGCGGGCTGTTGTCCATGTCCCCCTTGCATCGATCCCTCATCATGCACCTGCCCTCCACCCTCACGGCCCTGGCTATCTCCTTCGCGGCCTTCCACGGCGCCGTCGCGATCCCGGCTCCCGGCGGTGATGGCGGCGGCGAGGCTGCTCCGCCAATGCCTTCCACTGTGCCCGTTGTCCCGCGTCAGTCTAACCCCGCGCCCCTCACGGCGGCCGACCGCGCCGCGCTGGCGTCCCGATTTGCACCGATCGTCTACATCCACCGGTACGACGCCAACAGGCCCGCCGACCCGGCCGCCGTTTGGAGCCAGTCGAGCATCAACACGGCGGGAAACTTCGTCGACATCCCCGCAGGGCTAGCGGTCGGGGACTCCCCGAACGGGAACCGTCAGTACACGACGCCTGCCTCGTTCCAGGTCGTTCAGGACGGTATGTCTTGTGGATGTATGCCCCATCATCACCTTAACATTTGCCGCATAGGTCCTCATAACCTGACATACCTGCAGTTCTGGACGTACTTCAACGTCAACGGCTGCCAGGGCTTCCGTATCGGCACCTGGACGGGGTTCTTTAAGAAGGCCGAGCAGGAGTTCAATTGGTGCAACCTCGCGAAGCATAACGGTGATTGGGAGCACCTCACTATCCAGCTCAACGGCCTTGTGTCCTCCGGCGACGACTTGTCGAAGTACACCATCCGCAACGTAAGCGCTTTCTTTTCTTTGCCTTTCGTTGAGTTTACTTACATCGTGTCCTACAGATTTGCTACTCCCAGCACTCCGAATGCGTCTGGACCAACAGCCCCCCTCTCTCGGGCACGCACCCGATTTCCTACGCCGCCATGTCCTCACACGCCAACTACCCTGTCCAGCAGAACGTCTGGAACCATGACTCCACTTTTGACAACTACGTGTCCAAGGCCCTGCCCGTCATCACCGCGGGCACGGTCCGCTACATCAACCTCGTCGACATCCTCGAGGAGACCAACCTCCACACCTACGACTCGTCCGTCGTGGTCCCCGGCTCCGGGCCCGTCAAATGGGACCTGTCCACGACGGCCAACCACGACCTGTCGGACCCGGCTGCGAGGCCGGCGTGGGCCACGTTCTCGGGGTTTTGGGGTGGGAAGTTGGATCAGGGGGACCTGTCCAAGCCGCCGAGCGGGGTGCAGGACCAGAGCTATCTGTATGATCTTATTAAGGCCGCGAAGGCCGCGGGGGCCATCAACGGCTACACGAGCGTGACGGATGGAACTGCGGGCCCGCTCTCGCACGGGAGCTGGACGGACTTCGACGCGCCGCCGGCGTAATATCATGTTAGACGTTTACTAGACTATCTCACACAAGTTGGTATAAAGTAATATATACTGGACTCGAGTAGAGCTTTCGTGCACTTGTTATGTTTGCCAGAGTTGTCATAGAGTAAAGTCCCTGGGTAGAGAATCAGCCTAGGTGATCAACCGAATGGACATCGACGCCACGCCCAATGCGACCAGAGTCCTACCTGCGAGACCTCATCAGCAAACGTCGAGATTGATGATGATAGAGCTGGTGTGGTAGACGAGCAGCGTGGAACGACGTTACCATTTCTTGGCGGCTACCCGAAGCCCAATCGCTGCGGCTCAACGTACACTCGAAGTAGGCAATATTATTAATTTTGTTGCGATCAAAACGATCTTTAAATTGCGAAGTCTCCGCGTAAATGTGGTCTCGGTGCTGCTATGCTACCTGCTCTCTATGCCCTTTGTCGGCTCTTGAACGGGGTGCTCGACATCGGACGTAGGTGTCCGCATTGAATGCCAACTCTGCTGGTATGGTGGCGTTGGTGTGGATCTCGATTAGGTTTGAAGTTCGCTCCACTTGTTCGTTATGGTCATATTTATTTGGCGAATGTTATTGAGTATCGATTTGCCTTCGACCTTAAAGTGCATGTTGTTGCGATCAGGCCTGTCATTTACGCTCCGGTACTTTTCTCGGAGGTGTTTTGAAATGGTGCACGGTGTTGTACGTTGCTAAAATATATTCATTGCTGCTTGATTGATTCTTTAAGAGCGACGCGTTGTTTCAGTGTTCACTTTGGTAAGAAAGTTTTTCCTTTAATGGGATTGCAAACGAGTGCAGACTCTGCTTCGAGGGCAAATTGTGTGCAGCTGTTTGTTGCAAGACACGCATCGTGTGTATAATTTTGCTCGACGAGTTTCGTTACTAAGTGTATTTGCTGTCTAAACTGCAAAACCCCCAATCTGCACGGAGAAATATCATCTGGCTGCTAAGTACCGCAATGATCATGACGGTTAGCATATCGGCTTTACTTTTTCGTCTGAAGCTAGGTGCTTGCATAATCCCGGCTACCTGATAGGGCAAAAGGAACAGAAGTTCTCATCTCTTCGCTATTGGTGGCAGCCGCCTGCCCCGTAAAATTGCTTGCACCACGTCCTCCAGTCGTGCGCTCGCCATGCCTTCGAATGCAAATGTGTTCGCCTTTATAGCGGTCCGCTTCGTGTCAGGTTTGTGTCGCAGCAAAGGCCGAATAAGAGGTTCGTCGGTAGCATGACGGGTGCGGGTGCTACGCCGCCGACGATGAGCGCTTACACTACTGCTGTCGACGCTTGACTGAAGTGTAGGCTCCGGGGTTTCCTCGCTTGGCGTAACATCCGCTTCAGTCGTGTCGGTAATCACGACCCTGACGTTGGTGTTCCTTCGCACAAGCGGCTTCGGAACCTCTTTTACGTCATGGTTTAAAGCCCCCTCCACCATCTTTGCCGGTTTAGAGGCCTTCCGTTCGGTCGTATGAGGTTGTCGCACTTGTGCCAACGAGCTATCCGTCGCCCTCCTTCCCGTTTCGCTAGTCTTCGTCTTGTCGACACTTTCACCCATTGAGTGCCCGCCGTATGTTGCCCTGCGGCCTCCGTTCGGCCGAGGATCAGGAATTTTGTCTCGCCCGGACGTGATGCTGTCTCGTTTGCGCTCCTTAGGTAGGCCAGCGTTCGATTTGCTCCTCAACTTCACGCTCTCATGCTGAGCCGCGGGCTCTCCATGCAGTGAAACGTTAGATTTCGCCTTTGGATCGCGTATGGCGAGCAACGGCGTTGTCGATTGCAGACCGTGGCTGCTCCAGTCATCCCACTGGAAACTACTGCGACGTGCGTCATCTCCCGGCAAAGAGCTCGGATCAAGCGTGAATGGCGGCTGCATGCCCGGAGGCGCAGAGATCTCAATGGTTTCCTGATGACGCCGTGGTCAGCTTGTGTCAACGATTATTACGTAATTACCGTTAAAAGAACGTTCATGACTTCCTCCGTGACCTCAAATCCCTTCCCTCCGAGGTAAGTGCGAATGGACGAGGTCGCGGCGTCCCACTCGTCGTTGTCGTTCGTGTCCTCGTCGTTAAATATTCTCTGCAGCTTCTTCAACGCCAGAGAAGCCAGCAGCTCCTTCATGTTCTGGAGCATCGCGTAGAGCTTTTCATCTTGAGTGGCCAGGACGAGAATCGACCTCGACGTCGCGTCGACCGACATTGTGGACATCGTTAAAATGGAGCTGGAGGCGATTGGTCAAATCTGGCCTCAAGCTAAACGGACCTTCAACAACGTGACTTACTAGGCCTGCCGCGGCTGCGCTTATCCTCTGAGGCAGTCTTCGTCGCAGCTCAGCTGGGGAGCGGATGGTGATCCTGACCGTCAGATCGACAACAGCGCCGATCTACAGGATTTCCGCACGTCACGCGCTCGCGGCAAGCCCATTAACGTCAGCGGAGGAGTCACGAGCGAGCACGGAGTACTAAGGCCCTCGTTTGGGGGACGAGCCATGACGTTGGAGGGACCGAAGCGCCGCCACTTGAGCAGCTGAGGGCCACAAGAAGCTGCGCAGCCTTGCAGCTGGGCTGAACGGTTCACCCTTACTTCTATTTGCGTGTCAAGTCGAAGCCTTCTGCTTCTTCATTGCCATGGTTGCTTCCAGCCCCGTGGAAGTGGCTCAAGCATTAACTCCCACATCCCCGCGACTCCCAACAACGTTAGCGCCGACATGGTTGCTGGAGCCTCGGTCGAGGACGACGAGATCCTGACGCCATAAATGGTCTTGTCGTCATACGAGGTTCGCTTACCAACTTGAATTCTGGCTCTCACTTTTACTAATCGGCCTTTAACTCCAACGCTGTTCTTCGACCGCTCAGGATCGTCGACGATGTCATCGCTGCCTTTCCCCGCCAACTGGACCCGAGCCGCCCAGTGGGTCGCTACGCGCTTTACCAGTCCATGATCATCTCAAGACGATTCTTCCAGCTGCGTGCACCCTTCTCCAGTGTCAACAAAGTTATCCCTGACGGCCCCGCCGCGATCAAAACTGTGCCCTTTGGGCAACAGACAGGAGCACGTGGACATGATGCACACCCACATCAGTGACGATAACAGAAGATACTCCAGACAAACGTCGACGTTATAATGGTTATTGAGGCCGTAGTGAACGAGGAGATGGACGCTGCGCCTGCACATGTGGATGGTGTTTTTAAAAGAAGGTCGATCCGGGGCCATGCTATGGGGTGCAGAGTTTATATACTCGTTCCGAGACTTCGCGGACGGGGGAGTTAGTGTTCTCAAATTGGCCCGTAAGGGTGACTGTAATGTTGATTGCTGTTGTTGTTTGTTACTGGGCTATACTAGCGGCATCAAAAGTTTCAAAATCTGAGACTCGATCACGATGTGCGGCCCTCTCAATAGTCAAATGGTCGCATTCCTTTTGGCTTCAGAGATACACTACCCCATCCCAAACAAATCTGCGAACTGTTACATCCAAAAAGAGTGAAGCAAATAGCATTAAGCCTATAGAATAACAAATCCCGCAAGAAATGTCTATAGTTCGAGGTCCACATCGACTGCTGTCCACGCTTCTGATCTCAATCCAGCAGTGGGCCAACTTTGCAATTCGCTAGTCCGCCCACACACCTCTCGCCGCCAAAAGAGATCTCCAGACAAACCTGTGAACCTCCACAACCGCCGCCATTTCTTCTCCTTCATTGACTACGGCTCCTCCTTTACATGCGCGCGCCATCAGTTCTTCTCAGACCGATACACCGGCAGCGGCTCCTCGTGCTGGACATTCACGGGCATGACTTGCTGCCCCTGCACGTACACCACCCTTACGCCCTGCCCATTCCCTTCTCGCTGCCCTCCCTGTCCAGCCTGCGCCGCCAACATCCTCCTCCTCTCCTGCTCAACCTCGTACGGATAAACCTTGTGGGCGCCTGGCTGCACGAACGCCTTATTAAACGAGTTCGACGCCGCACTCATGGCGTTTACAAACGGGCTCTTGGCGTAGGACTGCTGAATGGATGCGGGGACCAGGGGGTTGCCGAGGAGCGTGGGCAGGGGGAGCGGGTTGGATTGGACGGGGAGGGGATTCTGCTGCTGGACGGCGGGTTGAATAGGGGCAGGTTGGGACTGTTGGCGGATAGGGGCAGCCGCCGGGCCAGTGCGGATCGGATTCATGTTCTCGTCGTCAGAGGGGTCCGCGAATGGGTCAATGAAGGCGTCGTCAGGCTGCGGGACGGCAGGCTCCGAAACTGGAATGGAACGAGGGTGGGTCGGCGGCAGAAGGGAGGTGCTAAGGGAATCGATGGCGGCTGAGGTGGCGTCGGCGAGGGCGCTGATATTGCGGTCCACGTTGGTGACGATCGCGCGGGCCTGCGTGCGAGCCGAATCCATGTCTGGCCTGGCTTCAACGTGTCAAGCCACGAAGGGAAACTAAAACACTGGACAAGTATTACCGCGACAGACTCCACGATTTTATTTTTGCGCCGCTCAAGCTAACACGCTATGAACTGGTTGCAAGCACGGCTATAAACAAGATTGCAACAAACAGAAGGGAGAGTGGGTCTGATGATGACGGGCGAGGAATTCAACAAACGAGCTTGAAGGGTCAGGAGCGATGCTAATGGAAGTAAACACAAGCCGGGGAGGAAGGAGAAGCATAAATGAGGAAAAAACAACAACGACAAAAGAGCATTGCAATCAACTCTGAGCTACAACGCGCTCCCTCCTTCACACCTAGTTCAGCGTGCGGCCTCATACCAGTTTCCCAACCCAACAAAGAACATCGCCACGACCACCGGGAAGCTGACTCCGCCCAACACCACACCCGCGAGGGCGCCCGGCATGCCTCCGACGGCGAAGCTATCTAATTCGGCATTAGCGACATTTCTTAGAAATGCAGGTTCTTACCGATGGCCGCCCAGAGAACCGAGAGCGCTGTAAAGACCCACGCGAGGATGACGCTCGAGAGGCTGAGAGAGTTCGTCAGGCACGAGTGGTGGAAGTCGTGGTGGCCGCCGCGCGAGAGCATTTCGAAGGGAGGCGGCGGAAGGACCGGAGGAGGGGACGGAGGAGGTGGGGTTGGAGGCGGCGTGTCGGGGATATTAGGGTAGCACTTAGTTTGGAGTGGGACCGAGAGAAAGGTCACAGCCGTTAGGAGAACCTGCGTCGGCATAGTCAGAAGTGGCAGTATGTCGAATTGATGAAAGCCTACCAGCAGAGCCCTCTGACAAGTGTCGACGGCCCTCCTCAACCTGTTGGACAGCGTCGACCTGTCGCGCTCGCCCATGCCCATGAACGTCGTGCGTTGCTGGTCGCCCCGCCCACCGCCGGAATCATACTCACCGCGGGGCTGGCCGTTGGACCCTGCAAGGGGCTGCCTCTCGTCGTCTGAGCCGCCGCGGGACGCCTGTGAGAGCGCCGCGACGGAGTCCACCATCACATGCAGGATTTGAAACTACGAGCATCGCGCCGTTAAGATGGACGGCCGTTAAGATGGACGGAAAGGTGGAAAAGAGGCAGAGCTTTACTCACGAGGACGGTCGCAATGAGGAGGACGAGGACGGAGGCCCACACGCTGGTGAGGTACCTGTAGTGGTCATCGTATCTAACCTCGGGGATTTCGTAGTCGCTGTCGCCGCGCATTCTTGGAAGGAAGGTCTCGAGGATTCAGTGACGGGTTGAACTGACGACGCTATGGGCAGAAAAAAGATACTCGGTATTAGGCTGAACCTTAAACATGGTGCTTTGTGAATCCTCCACACTGTCCCCCAGTGCGTGGTCACAGGAATATTCGAATCTATCTCTTGGGACTACGACGTCGTAACGAAAAGAGGAACAAAGACTGTAGATATGCATCTTATGTACTCTAAAACAACTTGTGAATTCCGTACTTGCCCAAGCTTCCGTCCAATATTTTTTAAAAAGGACGGGAGGTGCAAAAAAAACTGTTCACGCAAGTAAGTCTCAGGCGAAGAATATACAGCGAGAAAATACAGAAGTTTCCTTGACAGGTCTACAAGCTGAAACCAGAAGGAAGAGGCATTGAGAGAATTTATGATAAGAGGCCAGGCAAGCACATGTAGCCCAAGGGGGTTCTCTATTTTGCTTTTCAAAGGTGTGCAAAAGTACAAGAAGATAATTAAAGAAGTCAAAATAATATGCAGAGCGCTATGATATCAATACATATGTAGCTTAAGGAAAGGAAAGAACAGAGAATTAAAGACAAAAATGGTGACCACATAAATTCAGGACGAACTCCAAAGCGGAGCAACCGTAAGCTGAATCTACATCCCCACTACTTCCACATCCTAATCGAACACCGAGCTCTCATCCTCCGTCCCACCCGCAACCTTGATCCCCTTCTCCGCCTGCTCCGCGACCCAAAGCCTCGCCCGATCCGCACTGACGCCCTCCAGCTTCGCCCTGATTTTCTTGCTCTTAGGCATCACGCACACAATAGGGAACCACCCGTCCCTCAAACCCCGTTCATGCTCCGGTAGCGACAACGATCCGTCCTCCCCGTCCTCCCGCCGCCCGAAACACCACCCGTCCTCTCGCCACTCATACACGATCACGGCGTCGCCGACGCGAAGGGGCAGCTCTTCCTCCTCTGGCGTCTCGTCCGTCGGGTGCGTGTGAGTGTGCGTCGCTGCCGTGTCGTCGTCACCGGCGGATGTGCGCGACGTTAGGGATCCGGAGCGCGTGTCGTCGTCCTGCTGCTGCGCTGCTGATGAAGTGGATGCGCCGTTCGTGCCGCTACCGGTGCCGTATGCCTCATCATCATCCCTGCGCGCTCGTCGCTTCCCGCTCGCGGCCTTACCCTCCCTCGATCGTCCACGCGCCTCCACGACCTCAATCGCCCGCGGCTTCGGTTGTTCAGGCACATGCGGGATCGTTACGGGGAATCGCGCCCCCCGAGGCGCGGGCGGCGCCCAGCTGGAACTCCCGCCGCTGTTCCGTGGAGGCAAAGAAGCGAGCGGGGGCTGTTCCTTCCGTTTCTTCTGCTGCTGCTGTGACATGTCAGGGGGCAACGTTCCCTTCACGAGGAGGTGTAATGCTTTACGGAGCACCGACGGCGGGGATTGGGGGGACGGAGGGCTGAGCGCCGCGCGATCGGACGCGTTTCCCGCGGATGTTGTGGAGTGTGTCGAGTGGGGTCGGGACCGGGATCGGGATGTGGATGAGGGTCGAGAGTTGGCCGAAACGCGGCGGTCGAGGGTGCCGTTGGACCGGCGCGGGTTCCGGCGAGAGGAGTTAGAGCGGGATCTGTTTCTCCGGGCGGCAGCGGCGTCGGGGTCGTTGATGTCGAGGACGACGGAGGAGATGGATGAAGCGGATGAGGAGACGTCGTCCGGTCTCGGCGGGAGGATGCGGTTGATGGAGGATCGGTTGTTGACACTGTTGCGATTATGGTTGGATCCCGTTTCCCCAGCCGCGATAGCGTTCATGTCCAGCGACCTGCTAACGCTTTTTCGTATCCCGATCTTCTGCAAGATGCGCTCCCCGACCGTCGCGTTGGCCAACGCGCGCTGCTCCTCCAGCTCCCTCTCCTCCTCCTCTTTAACTGAGTTCGCATACGCCTCTGCGATGGCCTTTGTCGTCTCCAGCGGGCTCGGAAAGTCTCCAACCCTGTTGGAGACCATGTACACGTGTCCTCCGCCATCCTCATCCTCGTCCGTCTCGGGCATCTTGCCCTTCTTCTTTCTGATCTCCTCCTGCTTCAGGCGCTTGCGGTATATCATGTACCGAACACCCAGGACGAGCCCGACTGCCGCGATAAAGCCGACGATGGCGCAGAGGATGGCGGCGATCTTTGTCGGGGACGAGGCGCCGGTGCCGTTCGGGTTGGCGTTGGACGGGCCGACGGAGGCTATCTGGCGGGCGACCAGCAGGCCCGCGGACCGGGCCAAGGGCATTACAGGCGGCATGGGGTGCGGCCCGGACTTCGTGGACGGCGGGCCGGTGCCGAGAGGGAGGAGAGGGGAGCGCGCTGGATGCTTGAGCGCGGGCTTTCAGCAAATTGTAAAACACTTGGTCACCGGGCCACTCTAACATCATGGCCCAGGCTGGAGAAGACGCTCGCGTGGTGTTCTCGACGCTCGACGACGAAGGGCAGAAGTTAATGGATTTCGAGAACCGCCCCGCCCAAGGACGGTTTATCCTAGCTGATAACCTGACCCGGCTTGACAACCCAAAATGGCCCCCGAACCTATAGCGTCGAGTACCCCATCGCGCGCCGAGGCGGGCTTGATACTGGTTTGTACGTCCCTACGTCCCTCCAGCCCGGTTCGATCCCGTCAACCAGCTGACCCCGGCCGGCGAGCTGCCGACAGTGTGGCAGTCTATGGGCCCAGCGCGCCGTTACCCACTCGTTAGGTTCCCACAAACTCGACTCGGTGGGGAAAGAGTGGAACTGCCGGCGATTTTGACTGCCAGATAAAGCCGTGTTCGGACCTCATCGGCCCTGTTGACCCTCACGTGCCAGTCCCAGAGCTCTGCCCGTTCTCCGAACGCCGTCATGGCACCCCGTCGTCCCTGGCTCGCGATCGCGGCCGTCGCTGTCGGCACGCCCGTTGCCTGCGCGCTCGTTTATCTCTATGGTGAGCTTCACAGAGCTTGTGCCACTACCACGGTAAACTGGAGCTAAACGTGTTCTTCCAACATGCGGCAGTCACCGTGCGAGAGTCCAAGATTAAGGGTCTGCCGGGCCCTAAGCCGACGCCGATTCTAGGTACGTCGCCGGAGGTGACGACTCGGCCAATTGTCATGAGCCATATCTGATATTCTTTACCATAGGGTACTTCCCGGAGAGTTTTGCGAACAGGAAACGTCGCTTAAAGAAAATCAATGAGAACGCGGACAAGTACGGCCCCAACTGGTGAGGCTTGAGCCAGCTTTTGAAGTGACATGTCGCTCATCCTTACTTTTAGGGTCTTCACGATACCCAACTTCAAGGGTCATTCGCATTTTTCCACGGTCGACCCCGCCGTGGTCGAGCACATCTTGAAGACGAACTTTGAGAACTATGTTAAGGGCGAGGCGCTCAGCGATCGACTGAAGCCGTTGTTAGGTCATGGCATCGTAAGCATTGTTCACAGTCGTGACTAAAAGACTGACCGTTTATTACAAGTTTAACGCCGACGGCGAGCAATGGCGCTGGCAGCGCAAAATCTCCTCCCATATATTCACTGGTAACATTTAGGAATTTAACCACCTCACCATAACACTTTTGTCGCAGGCCGCAACTTCCGCTCCGTCGTCGGCACCGTCGTCGCGACCGATGTCACCCGCCTAGTTGCCAAGCTCCTTGAAGCGGCCGATACGGGCACCAGCATCGACTTGCACCAATACTTCCATAACTTCACCCTGGACTCCTTCGGCCGTATCGGCTTCGGTGACGATTTCGGGTGCCTCGACACCCCCGCGGACCCGCCGCCGTTCGCGCGAGCGTTCGACTCCGCGCTGGAGATTTTGGTTATGAGATTCATCAACTTGTTCTGGAGAACTACTGAGACCTTGTGGCCCGGAAAACCGAGCTTGAAGGATCATATCAAAGTCATTGATGAGTTTGCGATGGAGAGAATTAGGTTGAGGAGGGAAAAGATAGAGAAGGGAGGGCAGAGGGAGGGGAGGGATTTATTGGATTTGTTTATGGAGGTTAGGAGGGAGGACGGGGAGCCGTTGAGCGATCAGCAGTTGCGGGATGTTATCTTAAACATGATCTTGGTAAGCTTCTTCTCACCCCACATCAGTATGCTGACATATTCATAGGCTGGGAGAGATACGACCGCCCAGGCGCTAAGTTGGACATTCCTCGAGCTCACGCGGAACCCATGGATCGTGGCCGGTATTCGCGAGGAGGTCCAGCGCGTGCTCGGAGCGAAGCGGATACCAACGTTCGACGAGATCCCCAAGCTAAAGTATTGCAACGCTGTCTTCATGGAGACCATGAGGCTCCACCCGAGCGTGCCCGGCAACGTCAAGATCTCTGTAAAGGAGGTACATACTTTCCTACATCCCTTCCTCCACGCAAACTTGCTCATATGATACGAGCAGGATATCCTCCCCGGTGGCATCCACATCCCGGCCAAAACGTCCGTATTCTGGTTCCCCTACGCCATGGGCCGTCGCACCGCCATCTGGGGTCCCGACGCCGCGACGTTCAACCCTCTCCGTTGGATCGAGCCCGACGGCTCCCTCCGCCGTGTAAGCCCCTTCAGCTGGATCGCGTTCAACGCCGGCCCGCGCGTGTGCCTGGGCCAGCAGATGGCGACGGTCGAGAGCGTCATGGCCATTGTCGGGCTGTGCAACGAGCTGGACTTCGAGACGGTCGTCAAAGGAATGGATGATCCGGACCCAAGTTTGAGTCTAACGAATTGTATGAGGGGCGGGTTGCCCGTCTTTCCTAAGAGGGCGACGAAAGCTGATGTGGCGAACAGGGCTTGAGCTGTGGTTTTTTTTGGACTTGTTTGTTCTTTTTTTCCTCCTTTTATTTCTGTTGTTCACTTCATGTGTTCACAACCTCTTATCTTATACAATAAAGACGTCCATTACATACATGCGGGCCTCTCCTTCTTCGCGGGCAAGCATGTTCCTGCAGCCCTTATCACCTTCGCACTGGCGCACATTCATATCTGTGTGCTGAGTTTGTCGGCTAGGTCGGCCCGTCCCTTCCGGACTCCCGTGACCGTTTTGCTTGGATTGAGCAAAGACCTTGTGCCTCCAACGCCAGCGTGGAACGACCCTCCCGCGCTCTCTGCCGTCATCGGAGGATGCCCAGGCGAACGTGGCTCGTCGTGGCGGCCGTGGCGACGCCCGTCGTCGTGGCCGTCTCGTGGCTCTACGTCAACACGCGGAAGAGCAAGATCGACTTGCCGGGGCCGAAGCCTTTCCCTGTGCTAGGATTCTTTCCAGGTGAGCTGGGCCGCTGGAGGAAATGTAATGATCGCGTGAAACGATAGAAATGATGGCGAACCGACACCGGAGGCTCAAGAAGCTGTATGAGGACTCGCTGATGTATGGGCCGAACTGGTGAGGGTTTTGTTCCCGCGCCACCGTTGCCATTGCTGATTCGCGCAATAATACAGGGTGGTGACGGTGCCGACGTTTAAGAAGATTGATGTGCTATTCACGGTGGACCCGGCCGTTTTGGAGCACGTCCTCAAGACCAACTTTGAGAACTACATAAAGGGACCTATGTTCAGCTATCGGCTCGAGCCGCTGTTGGGGCAGGGCATCGTAAGCTTTACCTTCCTTTGTTTTCTGCGGGTATCTTAATACAGAGTTTTTTAAAACAGTTTAACTCTGATGGCGATGACTGGCGCTGGCAGCGAAAGCTCTCTTCAAATATCTTCACTGGTGAGAACCGTCCCTTTCTGCTTCGTTTGATGCGATAGTTTTGACGGCAGTTGACAGGTCGCATGTTCCGCGAGGTCGTTGGCGAGGTCGTGCGTGGCGATGTCGGCTCGCTCGTCAAAAAGCTACGGGAGGCGGCCGAGACGGGCTCCAGCGTGGACTTGCATCAGTATTTTCACAACTTCACTCTGGACACGTTCGGGAAAATTGGGTTCGGCGATGACTTTGGGTCGCTCAAAAACCCCGACAAACCCCCGCCGTTCGCCGTCGCGTTCGACTCGACGCTGGCATTCATGGTCATGAGGTTCATCAACCTCTTCTGGCGCATTGCCGAGCTCTTCGTGACGGGAAAGGACGCGCTTCGTCACCACCTCCGCGTCGTGGACGAGTTCGCCATGGAGCGCATCCGCGGCCGGCGGGAGCTGAGGGCCCGAGGGGAGGTAGGGAAGAACAAGGACCTCCTCGACCTATTCATGGCCGTGACGACCGAGGGCGGCGGGCAGTTGTCGGACCGGCAGCTGCGGGATGTGATATTGAACATGATCTTGGTAGGAAAGTGCAAGGGTAGGAAGTTTGCTAACCCGTAATGTGACAGGCTGGCAGGGATACGACTGCTCAGGCACTTGCTTGGACCTTCCTTGAACTCACGAGGAACGCGTCCATCGTTGAAAAGATCAGGGAGGAGGTCGGCCGCGTGCTGGGCCACAGGAACGTCCCGACATTTGACGAGATCCCGAAACTGAAATACACGAACGCTGTCTTCATGGAGACCATGCGGCTCCACCCGAGCGTGCCCATGAATGTTAAGATCGCCGTTAATGAGGTATTTCGTGTTCTGCACTTTTGTTGTAGCTAATGCAAGTCAGGATGTCCTCCCCGGCGGCATCCACATCCCCGCCGGCACAGAGATTGGCTGGCTGCCCTACGCGATGGGCCGGCAAACGAGCCTCTGGGGTCCCGACGCCCTCGAGTTTAAGCCCGAGCGCTGGATCGAGCCCGACGGCAGCATCCGTCGCGTCAGCCCCTTTGTCGCCATTGCCTTCAACGCGGGCCCGCGCGTGTGTCTGGGCCAGCAGATGGCGACGGTAGAGGCCGTCATGGCCATTGTCGGACTTTGCAACGAGTTCGACTTCGAGACGGTGGAGAAGGACATGCCCGACCCCGCTCCCAGTTTGTCCCTCACGAACGGGATGGCTGGGGGTTTGCCGGTGTACGTCAAGAACGCGAGACAAGATGAGAAGATGCCCTGAAGTGTTGAAGCCGACATGACTTCCGATTGGGGACACTATGAGTTATAACTTTCCAACGCTTGTATTATACGCGGAGAGTAATTTGTCGTTAGGCTTATCAATAAGATGGCCTTATACGAAGAGTTGGTGACGATGTTGTCTCAGCAAATAGGATCGCGAAAGTGAAAGACTCTGTCGCCAAGACCGTGAGGTAGGATGCGAAGATGGTTTTACGACATCTGGCCTTTTCCATTGAGGAGTGATGAGTCACTTAATGTCGAAAAAACGCCAAGGGTCTTTTTTCGAAAATATCTAACATTCGCCATCTGATTTATTCTTCGCTTTCCTTCTTTGCCCACGATCTATACATATTAGAATAAAAAATGGGTTTTGTTTACTGTAGTTCCTTGACACACTTTTCTGAGCATTACATCTACCAACTGTAAAGACTCTACTATTAAAAGCTCACTTGGTGAAATTTGCCACGCGATTGTGTTAATTATGGGTTAATCTGCTATACTTCTGGGTATACTTCGTGTTAGCTCGTAAAAGGGAAGGTCGAAGCGAACACTGCCAGCCCCCCCAGAAAGAAAGAAAAATGGCCTCGTTATCACTGTTTCCACATAGTCCCGGCTTTCGCCACAATGTACTCCAGCGATCGAGCCACCATCTCCTCAATCCCAAGCTTCTGCGAGTCCACGGTGAACACACTGACTTTCCCCTCCTCGTCGTGCACGCCGTTTAATTCTGACGTGCCCGCGCCGCCTCTGATATAGTTGTGTCCCTTGCTCCGCGCCACCTCATCTGACAAAGAAGCTCTCGCAATGTGCACTGCAAACTCAGCACCTGTCGCCGCCTGCTCTGTGAGCGAGTGCCGATCCACTGCCGCGAGGATGGCGCTGTTATAAGCCGTATACGCGGGCCAGACGTATTCCGCGAAGTAGTTGGGCGGGTCCTTCCAGTAGCCTACATGGCAAATAGAGTGAACTGACGCGTCAGAGCCAGCGTCCAAAGCCCGCCCCACCTTCTTTCGTCACGTAACCCTCCCTCGCCTCCCTCCGTCCTTTGAGCGTCTCAAACCCACTCGTAAGAAACAGCCTCAAGTCAAACGTCGCGATGATGGTCGGGTCGTCGTACAACAGGAACCCGTCCACGAGGTATACGTCCAAGTCCGACGGTATGGACCGCGCCATGTTCTTCAACGCGTCCAGGCGCGCAGTGGAAATGTCGGAACTGTTAATTCGTGTTCGGTTCGTGTGGAGAAGGGACGTGGAGGGGGGCGATAACAGCGTTTCGTGGAACCGCTGCATGTCCAACGCTAAGGGGCAGTCCCAGTTCTTGACGCCGTTCACCAGGGGCACGTCCGCGTCCGTATTGAAAAACACGTCCTGAGAGGAATGTGGCAGTAAGGGCATGGCCGATAGCTTACGAGGAAGAACCTGGTGAATGACATGGCATTTCAGGATCAAGGCCAGCCACTCGGTCAGCGTCGACTTCCCGGAACAGCTGGCACCGCCGACGGCGACCAGAAGCCTCCGCTTCTGTCCTGAGGCTACCGGGACCTTCGGGGTTGCGCCGTCTGCTGCCATCAGTCCTTCCCCCTGATTTTGACACAGGTGGCGTTTTCCACAAGCATTACAAGCATAATGCAAATAAAAGCTTACACAGCAAATTTCTAACAGGTGCCACAACAACTCTGAACTCCTTTTTAATCACGGGTATCGACCTCGACCAATCTCTTCACCATCAGGATCATTAGAGGTCGCTGCCGTCCATGATTTTTGGTTTACCCCGCAGCACATCCCGCCAAAAAAGCCCGGGAGGTAAGGGAAACAAAATCTGCAAGGTAGAGATGCAGGCAAAGCCTGGGACTTCTGCCAAACAAAAGTAAAAAAGGGAGAAAAACTAATTCAACAGTGGAATCACACCCTACCGCGTCATCCTAACACAACCGCCCCGCGTGACCAAACATTGCAATAAAGCCAACAAAAATTACAATTAACAAAAAAGAGGAGAAGAGATTGAAAAATGACGAAGTGGCATGATATAATATCCCACGACGCTTCCATCCTAATCATTCCCTCAAACCCTCAACAGCGCCAAATCCTCCGGGCAGTTCACACGAGCAGCTTCTCGATCTGCAGCTTGATGGCCTGAATCTGGTTCCGCAACTCCGACCCCTCGTTCGTGGTGACGCTGGCAGCAATGACAGCACGAGACACACCGCAGGCCCGCCCGAGCGCGACCTTGGATGGGACGAAGACGTACGGCACGTTCTAACAAAGGATTATCATCATCGTTAGCACACCATTCGATCTCTTCCACAAGGGGCAAACCATAAGCAAATCTACCTTGTCCTCGCACAACAGCGGGAGGTGCAGTAGGATCTCCAGCGGCTCTGTGTCTGCGGTCATAACGATGAACTCGGAGATGCCGCGGTTCAGGGTCTTGGTGGCCTCGTTCGCGCCCTTCTTCAGCTGCTTGTAGTGCGACGCCTGCTGGACCAAGTCCATGATCTTGTTCGTCAGCTGGGCGTCGGCCAGCGGGAAGGCCTTGGGGTTGACGGTCTGGGCAGACATCACGGCTTCAGGCTCGGTAAGAGGAGGGTAAAATGCGGGAGGAAGCGCGAAGTCCAAAGTGAAAAAAAGACCAAGTCCAACTGTCAATTACCGGGCATCGCCATTTCGCGGTCATCATCAAGGTCGAATTTCAACGTCGGCTAGACTAATGCCCAACCGGGAGTCGGCCGGAGCTGACGAGGAGACGAAGGAGCAGGATCGCCTCCTGCCCATTGCAAACGTATGTCCTCTCTTCGCGTATCTGTCGTAATTCGGTTTCTGGTCGCTGGGAACTAAGTCTCGCACAGGTAGCTAGGATAATGAAGCGGGCACTGCCAGAGAACGCGAAGATAGCCAAAGACGCGAAGGAATGTGTGCAGGAGTGCGTTTCTGAATTTATCGCGTTCGTCACTTCAGAAGGTTTGAGTATTACATCCGCGTCTTTGCAATTAACCATAATGCAGCTAGCGATCGATGCGCCCAGGAAAAGCGGAAAACCATAAACGGCGACGACATTTTGTGGGCCATGCAGTCCCTGGGATTTGAAAACTACAACGAGACGTTAAAGCTGTACTTGCAGAAATACAGAGAGGTACGACTTCGTTTCTGGCTGGATTGCGTTTAGTGGTGTCCCGCTGATTTCTCGTTCACCAGGCAACGAAAATGGAGAAGGTGAATCCGAAGGACGAGCTGGCAGGCGGCACGGGTGGGAGTGTTCCGCCCTTGGGCCATGCGGCCGGTGGGGTGGACATGTCGCAAGCGTATTCACAACAGCAGCTTCACCCGCAGCAGGTCCATCAGCAGAACCTTCAACAGCACCAGCAGCTTCTTCAGCAACAGCAACAGCAGCGGCAGCAGCAGCTTGCACATACGGACGAGCAGAAGCAGCTGTTCATGCACCAGATGCAGCAGGGGATTCCACCGGGAGCGGCGGGCGGCTCGTTACAGGAGGAGCAGCAGCCGTTCTATTGATGAGCGGGAATTGCTCCGAATGGCGTTTTTATCGAGTGGGTGCTTGGATAATACGACGTGAGAAGTAATGGGCGGAGGGCGGCGTAGACTGATAGAGATGAGCAACGATTCGATTATCTCGTTTCATCATGTCATTGTAAATTGCATAGTCACTAATTACACAAGAGGGCTGTCATCTGAATCGTTACATGTTGATATATCTGCTTGCTGGGTTGTCCAAATATCCATTTCAATACTTGAGTCAATTTAGGGAATAGTTGCCCTATAGCCGCTCTGGATTATCCACAACGACGGCATTCACAGCTACCGGCGTCAGCTGAACAACCGTCAATTAAACGCTTCCTGTGCCTAGCGTGAACGGCCTTGCATGCGACATCAATTACAAAAATGACATTTATTTTTACGTGAGCAATCGTCAGTGAACTGCAATTCGATTTTTGCAAACAACGTCACGGCGAAAAGATGAACAAACAAACAAATAAACAGCGTTAGGTAACATATCAGCTCAGCTCCAAAGAACCATATCCAGCCAGAAGAAAGCGAAATGATGTAATCGCGGTGGCGGCTGGCCGGGCGGTCCTCTCTGCACACTCCAGTCCCCAGACTGTAGCGCCATTTACTCGGAAAGATGTCACGCAAATAGAAGTCCAACCCTTATCTGAGCTCCCCGTCCATGATTCTGAAATCTAACGCTGGATGGTCTCTATACTTGAAGGCGGCCTGATCAGCAAGAGGTCGCGACCGGGTGCAGGTGATTGTCAACTTCACTTGGGGTGAGGCGCAATCCCTCTTTTTTTCGAAAACTATCGAGGTGGGCATGGGTGCACAACAGCCCCGGCGACGGCGGAGGGATCGCGATGGAGGATGAGGACGGCATGATGGAGGGCGAACAGGTCGGGGAGAATGAGCGCCAAGCTTGGGTGCCGGTGCCGATTTTTGGGGTTCCACTGCTCTCGCGTCAAGGGATGGCGTCACTGACGGGACGCGGACGTGATGCACACGGGAGGTGCGCGGGGTTGTGAAGGGCTGGGGGGAAGGAGCGGGTCGAGGGCGGCCAAAGGAGACTTCACCCGAGGGCAGTTACTGACTCGGTGCCTCGCAGGAAACATGGTCCAGCGTGTCACCTACCGCCGTCGCCTTTCCTACAACACCAACTCCAACAAGCACCGGATCGTCAAGACTCCAGGTGGGCTACTTTCTGGTTTATTTGAGTAAACGGTCCCGTTGACGTTGTCTACAGGTGGCAAGCTTGTCTACCAGCGCGTGAAGAAGCTCACCGGCGCGCCCAAGTGCGGCGACTGCGGTGACAAGCTTGCTGGTGTAAGTTGAATCTTTCTTGCGCTTGTGTGGGGTTCCTGTTGATTGATCACGCCACAGGTCCCCAACCTCCGCTCGGCTTCCTACGCGCGTATCTCGAAGCGCGTCAAGTCCGTCAGCCGGCCGTACGGCGGGTCCCGGTGCGCGACGTGCGTGCGGCAGAGGATCGTGAGGGCCTTCTTGATCGAGGAGCAGAAGATCGTCAAGAAGGTGCTCAAGAACCAGCAGGAGGAGGCTAAGGCCGCGTCGAAGCCGGTCAAGGCCAAGAAGTCTAAGAAGTAAATATTATGAGCTGAACGGACTTGGTTGGTTGTGGGACTGGGTTGGCGTATGTCGCAGGAGAGGTTGGAAGTGTGCGCTGGCGTTCTCGATCGTTTAGCGGAGGATGATGGAGTGGTGGCGGCCTGTTGTGCGCTTTGGAGGCGGCAGTGGGTAGGAATGATGATCGCCGTTCTTGGGTGGTTATGCTATGTATTTCAATAAATACACGGAGATCAAATAAGAGGTTGAGGCTATGAATTGCATAGGTTCAGGTGGAATGTAGTGCATCGTACATCGAGGGACGTTGAGAATTCGTGGAAGTACATTTACGTTGTTATGAGAGAAGCAAGTTTATTCTTCCTCTGTTACTACGTTGGTAACTCCGTCTCTAACCTAACCTTCGTAAGTGGACAACTCGTGAGAGCAATCTAATCGCGTCGTCGTTGCAACAGCCGTCCAACTGTGGAGGCCGACGCCAATGTCGGACTCTGAATTTGAGTCAAGACTTACAGCATGCTCGCCCTGTTGCACGCCCTCCTGATTGCCAGCCTCACCCCGTCCGCCGCCGGCCGTGGCGTCCACCGTCGCTCTCCCGTCCCCTTTGGCCCGCCACCGCCGGGTAACTGCGCGGTCACCCTCACAGTTCTGGTAAGAGATGGCCTGCTCGCATGCAACTCCTCGTTCAACATGGAGCCCTACTCAATGCCAAATCATCCCCGCAACAGGAAGGCCAGAGCTGCTACTCGATCGCCGTCTCGCAGGGCCTGACCCTTGCGCAACTGGAGTCCTACAACCCTAACGCCGACTGCAACCTCATCTACCCGACCCAGACGCTGTGCGTCTCCCCGCTCTGCACCGTGGGGCCGGATGCGACGTGCCCGTCGACTCCGACGAGGAGTCCAAATGGTTGCACGGAGGTGTACGAGATCATGCCGGGGGACTCGTGTTGGGCCATTGCGACAAAGTTTGGCGTCACGGTCGCGTACTTGCAAAGCTTGAACCCGAGCTTGGATTGCTATCGGATTCCGTGAGTGCTCTTTTCTTATGGTGCTTGTTGGGTGGAGCATGTCGGCGTGATCTGAACTGCAATTCGTTCTTAGGATTTATCCGCAGAACCTGCTTTGCATCATCGGACCTGGATACCCCACGCCCACGCCGCCAGTTAAAACATTCGCCAAGTGATTTATCCAAACGTTGCTACTACATGGTCAGTTTTACATATGTATTTTAACAGATGTGTGCGCCGTCGCATGTAAACACAAAGTGAGATGGGACACATACATATGATTTGCCTAATCACCCCCGCCCGCTCTTTGCAACTTCAGTATTATATATTAATTTACTACTAAAAATAAAATTACATAGTAATGCAATATCAGGTGCTATGTGTAATCGTGTTGCCAAAAAAGGGAGATATAAGGTCATCATTATTGCAGTCATCCGCAGAAAAAAAAAATAAGGCTCTTTCTAGCCGCAGCCTCATCATCGCTAAGCCGGCGCCTGTGTTGCCGCACCCGCGCTGCCCCTCCTCTTTGCCCACTCCCTCCCCACGAACAGCACCAAGCTGAAGACAATGGGGACCATCTGGATGGCGAAGAACACCTTAAAAGCCCAACCGAAGCAACCCGCGCCGCGACATCCCGACGCGGTGGCCGAGTCGAAGTAGGACCCGAAGATCACATTTGACGTAAACAGTCCCGCGGGGATGGCGGCCATAACGAACGCGCACGCCGACCCAAAATGCGCGAGGCCGAAAAAATCCCTCGTGAGGGGCGTGAAGACGGCGCTGACGGCGCCCCACCCGAAGCCCGTCGTGATGGACGCGAAGCAGAGCGCGGCGTCACTTATCGCGTCGGTCGAGAAGCCGAGGATGGCGAGCGGGACGGCGGTGATGAGGTGGCCGGTGAGGAAGAGGAGGGAGCGGTCGAGGTGGAGTCGCGAGACCAGGACGTCGGATCCCGCGCCAAAGAGGAGGCGGGCGAGGCAGTTGGAGATGGAGAGGAGGGTCACATGTAGGGAGGTGGTGGAGGAGACGGCGGTGGGGTTGGCGCTAGGCCCCGCGAGGGAGGATACGATGGTACCAATCTGCGTGGATATTAAAACATGGAACGAAAGCGAACTGACTTAATCTCGAAAGCTCACGTTGTTGAAGTACGTCAGCCCTTGTAGCCAGATGAAGGCCATGGCGTACAGCCAGAACGCGGGCGACTTCAGGATCTGAAGCGGCGTCATGTCCTTCCCCTCCCCTGCCTGCGGGGTCACCTCTCCCTCCGACGTCGCGCCACTATCAACCAAAGCCGCACCGTCAAGCGACGCAACGGCATGGGCCTTACTGGTCCCGACCTCGCCGTCGTCTGACACCGTAAGCGCAGCGGGTTGATCCTTATCGACGTCGGCTTCCGCCGTTTTCATGACAATCACTGCGGCGTCACCATCAGTCGAAGAAGCGGTGAAGTCTGCTTTCGGCAAAGGTGCAGGTGGCGTCCAGCGGACGACCGACATGGTGAGCGTTGCGACAAAATTAACACCGAAAGTCGACAGGCTCATAAAGAGGAGGAACGCGGCTGTATTGGTGGTGTACGATGCTGCATAAATCTGCGCATACAGCGTCGCGCTCAGGGCGTCTGGCAAGCGAAGTTAATCCGCAGTCATTAATTTCGCAGCTTGAGTCGACTTACAAAAGATGCCTAGGACGCCTGCCAGGAGACCCGAGTATCGCGGCGCAAAGTTCGTCATGTTGACAGCAAAACATGCCATGAAGCTATTAACGCTTTAAATCTTGTTGACTGGGTACCAGCCAACCTTGAGCAAGAGCCCCATCCCGCCATGAAGTAGTACACCGAGATGGCGCCGACAGTCCTCATTGCGTCCGGCAGGTCACCAATGTAGGCTAAGTACATGAGAAGGAAGCCCAGGCCGAAGGTGATTGCGGCCATTGACTAAAAGAAGGAGTATTTTAGCAAAATGGTCCAAAAAAAGGCTTGAAGTGGCTTTGTGAAGGGTTTGGCATGAACAGGGAAATAGACGCGGCCGTGATGACCGACAATGGGCGACTCACGGGACCCGCTGAGCCGCGCCGGCCGTCATGATGGCCGTCGTCCGCGTAAGTCCCGTCGTCATCCGCGGACCACAATCGCATTTTCCGCGGCTTCAGGCCTCATCCAGCCACCGTCCATGCAGAAAAGCCTTCAACTCACCATCGTGACCCTGACGCCGAATCGGTCCCAGATCGGCCCGATGACGAGGAATGGCGTGTACCTGCGTGCAGTCTTCATCAGATGATAAAGAGAGAAAGAGAACGAGCGATTATGCAGCTCCGGCGAAATCACTCACAGCGCTGCAATTCCCGTCGCGGACACTACGTTGATGTCCTGGCTGGAGAACCCAAATCGGGCTTGGAGGTCGCTGGAGAACGAGCCGAAGCTGAAGAGAGAGCCGGCGCAGAGGAGCGAAAGAAAGGACATAAGGAGCGTGAGCCCGCGTCGGAGGTCGTCTGGGCCTGGCCGACAAAGCGGGAGGGAAAACGGAAGCCGCATGGTGGCGGATTGGAAAGAGCCGATGAGGCAGTCAGATGAGGTGAGGGAGGGTTAGACAAGGAGGGTCCTCCGTTCGGGAGCGTGGCAGAAGGGCCGGATTGCTGGCTCCAGTCCAGGGCTCCAGTCCCAGGCAGGACGACGAGGGTGACGAGCACCAACGCGATTGATCTGCCTGCAAACGGCACGAGAGCCCTCCTGGCTCTTGTCGTCCGAGCTCCGACGCCTACAAGATTCCTGGCGGCGATGAAGTCACGTTCCCGACTTGTCAGATTCGTTAGATCCGGCAATCATTTCAAGGTCAGATCACGTCAAAATTCCGTTCCGCTATTCGACTTCGGAAGGAAAGGCAACGTTTAAACAAGATATGATCACTTGTATAGCTGTTAGCAGCGGTGTTCCGTCAGGTTGGAATTTCTTGTAAGTTAGCGTCTTCTTGACTCGATCTCGCGTCCTTTCGCAATCGATACATAACAACCCATCGCTTCCTCTCGCTGGCGTCGTTCAAGTTCCTTTCCGCTAAAACCTCATTGCTCCCGAAATACTGGTACTCGCCATCGATAGATCCCACACGCACATGCCCGACCCTCTCGACAGCGAACTCGCGCTCGCTGGCCATCGTGAAAAATGACTCAACCGCCTGCAAGCCAGTGTGATAGCCGGCCGTGACGTGCACGGCGCTGCCCTGTGGCGCGCGCGACAGGATGGTGTCCAAATCCGAGAGCAGGGCCCCGTGCGAGGCTGAAATCCAGAGAACATCGGCGAGAAGCACGTGTACGAGCTCATTACCCCCGCCGCCAAAAAGCCTGGTGGTGCAGCGGTTAACGCGTCGCTTGGAGAGTACTAACCATTTCACTAACCTCGACAAAACGCCTTCCAACGACGGCTCAGCCCAAGCGTGAGGTATAACGTCCCAAAGCCCGTCTGTCGCCGTCGCGGAGGCCGATCCGCCGACGCGGTGGTCTTCGCCCAGGTTCCTGGCCAGATTGCGGACGAGGCAGGCAGTAATCCCCTCATCCGGGTAGTCCGTCGTGACGACCATCCGCGCTCCACACAAGCCCGCGACGACCGAACACAGGCCCGCACCCGCACCCATCTCGAGTACGCGGCAGCCCTTAATGTGGAAGATCAGCCTCCGGAAAAAGCATCCTCTGTGCACGCCATACCTTGGCAAACCCCTCCGAAGCTATCAAACGCGACAGCACGACGCTGCTCTGCCATACGTAGTGGGCCTGCAGGCCGACGTTCTGGTCCGCCGGCGTCGGGATATCGACCTCGGCCCTCAGCGCCGACCGGTCAGACGTCGCGGGCAGGTCGAGAACGTAGCGCTCTCCCATCCCGCCGTGGGCGAACCTCGGCTCATCGAAGATCGGGCCGAGGCCGGACTCGAACAGGTCTGCGACATCCTCAGCCATGATGGAGATGCACGGAATTGACGACCGCCGGACTCACTGGTCAGTTATCACGCTCTTTGTCCATCGGGACGGAATGCAGGAAGGTAAAAACTCGGGCGCTACCAGCAGCCAATATTATGTAATTTCAAAATAACTTTCATCACCGCAATGTCCAGCTACGTTGCTCCCACGCAGGTACACGTCCTCACAGCAGGCGCTGTCGCAACTGCTCAAACACCTTAAAAATTCTTTAAAATGAGAACGGCCGGTATAACGTGTGTACGGCGTCGTCCGCGACGCCGTCGGTAGCCTGCAGTGATATGCACGTTAGGACAAACACTAAAAACAAGGCTCATGTTAATCCTGGACTCCCGTTGTTGATTACAAAGGTGAACTTACGCGGCATCTTCGCCTGCTCCTCGCCATCCCTGCATCGGAAATTCGTCGTCACCCACGACAGCTTTAACGACTCGGAGCATCTCGTTGTGAAAGCGAAAAATAAGTTAAACTCAACTCGTTCGTCGGTACGAAGAAGATGTTACCTTTTTTGATTCTCGAGCATGTCGACCATGTCTTGGTGGAGATGCGTAAGGAGTACGGCGTGGAGCGAGGAGACCCCGCCACCGACGCCTGTTGGCCCTCGCCAGCGGCCGTGCCGGGCCGCGAGGACGGCGGTAAGCAGTAGCTAGGTGGTGGTGCGGAGAACGCGCTGGGATCGCGTTTACTGAAAGGAGGAGGCATAAATCGGTTGCAAGAGTGCAGAAATGTTGCGTAATGTCATAATAAACAAATGCCTTAATACAATTTATGGTCCTAAAAAGCTCCACCATCCTTCCCACCATCCGCATGCACAGCGTCGTCGTGCAACTCCGTCTCCATCACCTCCATCTCTCTCCTCCCACGTCTTCCCTTGAATCCTCCCTCTTCAAAAAATTGGAACGTAAATGGCTTTAGGTGACCCGTGGAGAAGTAAATGTAGTTCGCCATGAAGATGGACGAGGCAGATGCGCACAGGACCATTGCCCAAAAAAAGCTTAGGACGTCAGACATGCACCCGATCGGCGGGGCCGACGACTGCGCGTTCCTCAGCGCAGGGAGGGCGAACCTATATCGATTAGATATCTCGAGCACGGAGTAAAGAAGAGAGACGTTCTTCCGTCCATCGCGCGTACTCACAAGAGCGCCAGCGAGAACGGAATAATTGGCGGCTCGACCTTCTTCCACGCGAACCAGCTCACGACGCTAAGCCCAAACGCAATCAAACTGACGGCCCACATCACCACCATAACCATCAGCGAAAACAGCTTTGTCGAGACGCTCCTGTCGACCGCCATCTGGAACCACAACGCCTGGCCCCTCCCGCCTTCGCTTACATCTTGATTCAACAGGACCGAGATCGCGTACGTCTGCGCCGCCCCTGTGAACCGGAGCATCAGGGGCACCTTCACCGAGACGGAGGAGTTTACGGCCGCCGTCGCGACGACCTGAAGAACGTTGCCGGTGTAGTGATCGAAGGGGTAGTTGTTGAGGTCACCAGTGGCAAAGGAAGTGGATATATAGGAGTCCGGCATGGGCGCCTCGCTAGCGAACTGAATTAACGCGATTTCTATCAAGGTAAAATCAGACGATGAGCTTTCAAGCTAAGAATCAGTAAGGTTAGTTGGCAACGAACCTCCAAACACAAGCGTCAGCGGATACCGGAGGTTCGGCTCCGTCGATCTCTGCCCGACAATTGCATAGTCCCCGCAAGGCGTGAACGACAGGTGGTACCCGACGGCAGCCTGCTGCGTCGCGGGGTCGATCGTCGACACGTCCAAATTCACAATCACAAGGCTCGACCCGTTCAACCCAAGCTTAGCGCACTGATAGTCTGCAAGCCACGCCGAGATGGACGCCAGCGGCAGCGCCGGGTCCGCCGGTGGGAACATCGACATCTCCCCGCCACCGTAAGGCCGTGACGCGTCGACAGTGTTCAGGCTCGCGGTGCCATCCCTGTAATTGAGGTATCCGAACGTCCCAACGAGGGCCACCATCGCCAGGCCGGTAAGGACCAAAATGACTGTGAGATGCCACTTCTGAAAACGGTAATGATAGTTGAGGAGCTGGGAAAGATGAAATTGATAAGCCATGCGCTCCTCGTCCGTCAGCGTGTTGTCGTGAGAGTTATGCCAACCAAAGGAGTGGTTGGTGCGATGGTGGCGGTGAAAACCGTGGTCTGTCTCATCGTCGTTCGGGTGCAGGTTGTCGAAGCGGTCGAAGATCGTGCCCTGGCGGGTGCGGAGGCGGCGTGTGGGCGCGTCGGAATGGTCGGGTATGTCCTCCAGGTCAGCATCATCTTCGAGGTCATGATTCGCGTCAGGAGATAGGTTAGCGCGCTGGCGCATCCCCCCGATTTGCGAGGGATCTCGCACTATGCTGACCATCCTGGATATGACCGAAGGCCGTCGCGGCCGCTCCGGTGGCTCGTCGTATTCTTCCGGCATCACAGGCGTCGGTTGCAAGGGTAAATGCCGTTGAAGCGCGGTCGCCTCTTCATTATCTCGTTCTGTTAGCTCCAGGCCTTCGCGTCCCCCGTCGTGTGTCCGGTCTGGGCGGTCGTGCCGTCTGAAGGGTGTAAAAGACCACCACTGACGTGCGGATTGAGCGGACGGCGGGACCACGAGCGATGAGGACCGCTTGGGGAAGCGAGTTGGTGTGCCGTGGTTGAATTCGGTATCAACCGGGTGGTATGCAGAGGACGCCGTCTTGGAGGCTGGACGACTGCCTTCGGTGAGCAATGATGCCACCGATGAAACAGACAAACAAGTGTTGTTTTTGAGAGTACTTCCATGCGACAACTCACTCATAGAAAAAACAATTGCTAGTGAGGACATCCGCGACTTCCTTCCCTTCCCAATCCACCCATCAAGCTTTTATGACGGCCAACGGTCGGTCGTACAGGCTCAGCGCTCCATCTTTCTTATGAAGCAGCCCCCCCCTTCACATCCAACAAGCACCGCGTCTCCCACAACAGGCTTTCACACTCATCCACTAACGCGCCAACGACGGCCTGTCCCGCTGGCACTTCTTCTCCAGTACCCTTTGGGTCCAACCATCTAAGGATCTCCTCGTCCCGCTCCTCATCTTCATCTCGCTGTTTCCCTTCCGCCGTTTCCTCCCTCGGCGAAAACGCCCCAACCATCCCATATGCCCTCATCTCCCCCTCCACGGCCGTGGCCGCAGCCGCCGCCACGACTGCCGCGTGGCCCCTGAACAGCCCGCGTACCTTCGTCCTCTCAACGTCCCTAATCTGCGCCGCGACTTCGTCCAGGATCTTTCTCGCCTCGCGCTCGCGATCCGCCTCCGCACAACGCCCTCCCAGCACGTCCCTCCTCACCCTCCGGAGCGCGGCGCGCGCCAGCACCAGATCCTCGTAGCTCTTCAACAACGTCTCCGACACCGGCCGGCACAGCGGGTCTACGATGGCCGTGATCTGCTCGTGGCACAACCTCAGCAGCCTATGCAGCGCGTGTTGGCCAGGCAAGAGCGCGGCCGACGTCGCGTCCATACCCCCGAAGGGTGGGTCCGTAGGTGGGACGAAGGTCCCACAGATACGGCGGCGCTCGATGACGGCGAGGTCGCGCTGGATGTTGACGAGCTGCGAGGATAGCTCGGCGGGTTTGGACGCGAGGTTGTTATCGTGACGAAGGACGATCAGGCGGGTCAAGATCGCGTCGAGCGCGCGGGCGTCGGCTTGCAAAGGAGAGGAAGCTGGGAGGACGGCGACCTGGGACTCTAGCTCGGCGAGAAGGTTGAAGCAGCGAGAAAGGAGGGCTGCGCAAGTGGGTTGCCCGCGCGGCGTGACGGAGGTCGGCTCGGAAGCGGCGTCGAAGCGGCCCGTCGGGCCGCGGGATGCCTCGATAGCGCGGACGCGGTCTGCCAATGGCGCAAGAGCCTCGGGCGCGCAGGCTTGAGGGCCATCACGAAGGAACTCCAGCTCGTGCTGGAGGGACACGAGATCATCATGGATCGGGCGAAGCTGGTCGTCGATCAGCTCAGCCTCGTCGTTTAGGATAGCGACGGCACGGTGAGCGCGGGAAAGGAGGCTGGCAAGCACGGCTTGACCAGGAGCCAGGTTACTGCCCTTTGTTGGGCTGATGAACTTAGCACCTGCGGCAAAGAGAGAGTCCACTTCCCTAAGACGATCCTTTGAAAAATGGCGAGGTTTAGAGTTGGTGGACATGTAATGGAGGTAAGAATAGCAGGCAATGGTGTAAGTCCTTGCACACCTAACTCCTGATTTAACAGTTAATCACCTGAAGCGGCCTTATGTCTTCCGGCAACCATTCCCCCGAAGCTCGAAGCACGTCCGCCGTCCTGCTGACAGAGACGAGATTGACGTAAAGCGGATACAGCGAGTCGTCAACCGTAGCGATCTTGGTCCATATGTAAAACAGATGCATCCAGATTGAGTCCACGACGTCGTCTAATCGATTCTTTTGAGCATTGTCACGCCGCACCTCACGAAGCCGGTGCATGATCTGGTCGTTAAAGTTAATCATTTAGCTCGGTTCGTCAAGTAACGCGGATTGGCTCATACCAGCGACAGCTCGTTCGCTTTCGCGTCCACGTCAGCCAGCGTAATCGCGCCGTGCGAGTCCCTCCTCAGATGCACGAGGCTGCGTCTGAAGTCGAAAAGCTCCCTGAGGACGGGCTGCTCGTTCTTGGGCACCTTTCGCGGCTGCTGCAACTTCTCATGTTCAACATCAACTGCGGTCGAGTCTGACGCGGATGGTGGCGCCTTTAGGTTGTTGATCGCGGCGGCCGCTTGAAGGACTTCGGGCATTCTGAAGCTGTTCGCTCGATGGTGATGGTCAAGAGTTTAGGCCGAGGGCGGGGAGGAATGGTTCGAATCTGGCGGGAAATGGACAAGGGCGTCCGTCAAAGAGGAGAGTGAAGCTTCCACAATGACTGAAATATTTGGGAACGCGGTAGACATACTATTTTCTTACCCAGCATTTGGCCTTCATCCGTCAAATACAAGTAAAAATTCCTTCCTAGCGATGCAAAAAAGCTGGCGTCCTTTTACACGCTTTTATTAAAACCTTCGTGCTGGCACCCAGCCAATTCTAGTAACAAAAATAAAAAAATATCCCGTAAACGGATCATAGCAGGAAACGAGAACCTTAACGTTTTGTTAAGCGTGAATGACAGAGGTTGATCGCAAAATTATTAAAAAAAAGAGGGGGGATGGCTAAAAGCAACGGGGTTGTCGCAGGGAGAATTGCAAGATAAACGGGTGTCGTTCGCTTTAAATTTACTCTATTGATTTAAAGGCGACATTCAAAACCCAATTGTGGAAACGTGATAATAGAAATGGCAACAACCAAACGAAGAAAACAAACAAACGCTACAAAACAACCCACCCCACAAAAAAAAAAACAGAAAAGAAAAAAAAAAGAGTTGAATTTAAAGTACCATGGCCGCAATAAGCACCGCGACCGCCCCGACGCCAACCTCCACGCCTCTCCTGCCACCGGACGTCGTCGTCACAGCCTGGGTCGGAGCCACCACCGCCGCGCTCACGCTCGTCAGCGTCGGTGCAGCCGAACTGCTCGCGCTCGCGCTCGAGGCCACCTTGGATGGGTTCAGGTTAGGGAGCGACGTCGCATTGGGCGCCTTCGATGTCGCCGCTGACGACGGCGCGGGATTGGACGGCGAAGGCGAGGGAGCGGCAGGCGGGTTCGACGGCGGGTTCGACGGCGCGAAGTTGGGAGGTGGGAGGTTGGCCTCGGCGGGCGGGGAAGG